>CM057805.1:3682559-3953493 GCA_030145905.1 Populus davidiana
TTCCAATTCTTGGAATTTACCATAAAAAATATGCTTTAATAAAACTTGTAGCTGTGCTCAATATATTGCAGGCCCAAAAACTAATATACATAGCATTGGCCAGTTCTGTTTTTTCAGACATTTATGGATTGAGAAAACTTAAAATTACAGCAGCTCATAAACCAAGCCTTGATCATCATTAGAAGCCCTAAAAGAGCATGTTCAACTTTATCTTGTAAGATATGAAGAGAGTTCTCAGTGTGAAGATCTCACCTTACGTACTCATGTCCCCATGAACCAATATCACCCTCTGAACCCAACAATCTGTACTTTAAGCTTTCCTGAAAGTCATCAAGTGAAAAATAGATATAAATGAAGGAACTCCAAGAGCTTCAGATTAACATGGGCAGAAATAAACGTTCATAATCATGCATCAAGTATGATAAGCAAGAGAAAAATATGTGATAAACAAAACAAACATTTTCTTTTTGAGAATGATAAACAAAATACATCAATAGGAATCATGGGGGAAATATATGGGTGACAAGAGCAAAGATGCAGACTGAGTACACCCCTGCATAGAAATCAAGCCAATCACCAGAAAATAAGATGGAACACGTTAAAAACATCTAACATGTAGGCATACCCGTTCTCCCTCGGCAGACATGGTGAGCGCCAAGACTGAGAGTATATCTGCCAAGTATTTCTGCAGAACAAAAATCAAGTTAATGCCTGAGCTTTTATGAGTGATATTAAGAGACAAAATCCAATTTGACAATTTACCTTAAGATCAGACTCAGCCATGTTTTCATAATGTGCTTTTAAGCTTCCATAATGCGCTCGAAGAAACTTCAATGGCTTTGGAACTGAAGTCATCGAGCTTGTTGAGCTTCGAATTTCCTGTCTGCAAAAAAAAAAGAAAAAAAAAAGGAGATAAACGCATTGTCAATACCAATACTCAATTAAGTCCTGCAACTTGATACTAACCAGTAATCATTTACTATTTTAACACAACACAGATGAAGCCATGCAAAAATATTGTCAATCATTTGATACACAACTCAAGAAGCTGAAATCCATTTTCACCCTTGAATATCCACGGAACAAGAAGAAACATATTCACAACCATTACAGCATTTGTCCACACACAATTACCAAACACAGTCTTAACTCAGTACAACAATTAACAAAAAGAACAAGCCAGACCACCATTCATTAAGTGGCCAAGAGCACACGCATTCCCCTCCATCGATCTCATAAATATCCATGCAGTTACCAAACATATCCTAAACAACTTCCAGGTCGAATTCTACTTTTGCTAATACCAAAAAAAAAATAGACCTAAATTGTAAGAGAAATCCCATAACCTTGTACAATTACTACAATTCCAATAAGAAAAACAATTGCACTCCTGTAAATTACCAAATTTCCATCTTACCGATAACCCAATACTTCAACCACAAAGCTCCAATCCCCCCCCCCCAAAAAAATAAAAAAAAAACCCCTAATTCACATCCTTTAACATTTCGCACCCTTCACAACAGCTCCACAGTCTCAAACTGCTTCCAATTCATCATCATCAACAAATTAGCAGAAAATAGCCCTAAAGTTCAAAACTTTTAATGAATCAGTGATTACCTCAAGCTCTCGAGAGCGAGCTTTTGAATACCAGGTTCAGGATCTTGAACTCTTTCCACATACAACTCTAATTGCTGCTTCAATGCCAAGTCCTCCTCTGACTACAAAGCAAAACCCCAAATCGATTCAAAAAGAACCAAACTTTCAATAAATCTACGTCACTGTAAACCCTAAAGTAAGAGATTATAGTAATTAAAACTTACTAAATCCTCATCTTTCTTCTCTTCTTTCTTCTCGACGGCGGCGCCTTCACTGGCGCCTCGTTTTTGGATGCGCCGCTGCCGCCGCTCGCCTTGTTCAGGTCCGGAGCCATAGTTTTTCAATTGAATAGGGATTAAATTGAATTAATTTTTGAATAGGAGAACTGATAGAGCAAAACAATAGAAGAAGAGAGGCAGCACAATTTAACTTTGATTCAAGTAAAAGAAAGGTATATATATCTCTCAAACCGACTTAGAGAAGAAGAAACTTCATCAAGGGAAAACTATATTTTAGTCCTCGCAGATGTTTTTAATGTCCACATCAATCCCTATATTTTTATATTTTAGTATTAAGTAAAGTTTTGAAATGCCAGAAATGACCTTTTTACATGAAGGATCAACATTTGAGAGATTTTATTACATTCTATTGGCACGGGTTGCATCAATTTTTTTAAAGCATAAAAAAAAAAACATTAATAATGCATGGATTTTCTAGCAATGCTATTAAACCTAGACAAGTATGTAAATCTTGAGATTCATTTACCCAACTTCTTGACTAACATAATTTTTCAAGCAAACCATATAAGTGCCAACTCAAAATAAAATGGTTTGATTTAATGGGTTAAAAAAAAATACAGATGATCGATAAAAGCATAGATCAACTTATAAAAAAAAAAAAGTAGGATTTTAAAAAAAAAAAATATTGAGACGGTGGAATATTGGATGACCCTGATCAGATACAACTCGGTTCATGAATCTAAATGGGTTTAATAAAATTTTTGAAAATAGTTTTTACTTAAATACACAATAAAAATTAAAAACTCGTAACTTCAAACATTAATCATGAAATAAATGTTTGTTTGAAACCGTGATAACCCTAAACAAAACAGGAAAAAAGTCATTCATGAAATCTATTTCACAACCAAATAAACATTGATTGATGAAATTGAAAAAAAATAATTTTTTTTTTAATTATCATCGACACTAATTGAAATACCAAATTGCCTTTGAGATGACGATTAAGCCCCTAAAGTCAAGCTTTAAAAGAGAATATTCTTAAAAAAAATAATAACAAGCCTTATACCTAGGTTAAGTGTTGTTTTGTATTTATAGGCATTATAGCAACTCAACTTTGCAACACAAGAATAAAAAAGATAGTAGTAACCTTGCTTAATTAAAAAATAGTTAATCCATAATAATTGAAGGAGGGAAAGTATGAAACTCAGCATGGGGAATTTTATTTTATTTTACTATTTCAACATATACTAATTGATCCTGGCAAATATTTTAAACCTAGATTAATATTCTAAATTTGCAATCCGTGAAATTGAAACCCCGAGTTCAATTAAAAAATTTAATTGTCAACTAGTTTAATGTTAAATGATAAAATTTTAAAAAATACAAATTAAAAAACTAACCAAAGCATAAAAAAAAGAGCATCAAATATGAAAGGAGAAAAAAAATAAAGGGTTGAAACTGAAAAAGAAAACAAATTAAAAAACTATTTTAAATACAAAAAAAAAGAGTTAAAAGAATGAGAACCAAATCTAACAGATAAAAATAAAAAAATTAAAGGAGAAAACAATTGAAAACAATATAAAAATTGAGAAATGAATTAAAACATGTCAAGAAATTATGTACAAAATCAAAAGAAAATGAACTTGAATGGTTGATATTAAAATGTGGAGGGCCACTCACAAATTTATAGGAGGAAAGAGAGAGAAAAAAAAGTTAAAAAACAACATGACAACGACGCATCGGTCTGACGACTATACGCATATAGGGAGGAAGATAAGGCTAAGACAGATTGAATGACACGATCGAATCAATTTTTTAACTACCATATGAAGTCACACCCGTCGTCTAAAGGCAACGATGCGGCTGGCACATGCAACGCATATATCATTAACTTTTTTATATTTGTTTTATGAAAACACCATCCTACACTTGAAACATAAACATTATTAAAAAAAAATGAAATTATGAATTAGCCCCTCAAGTCAAGCTTTAAAAAAATTGTATTCAAGGGCAATAGAATAATTTAATTATAGCAAAAAATACTAATCGTTAAAAAATTTTTATACCAAAATGTAACAAAGTCATTTAATTGTATAGAAGAAAAATAAAAACACACACACCCATATATATATATATATATATATATATATATATATATTGTAACAAAAAGTTTTTTTGTTATAACATTTAACTGTCATTGAACAAACTCTTACTTAACTGTTTTTTTAGAGGTAAAATGATATTTTCCTAATATATATGAAAACACTCCTTAACAGTGCAAGAATGACAAATGAATTAAAAGAAAAGATCATTTTGCCTCCTAAAAAGCAGCTAAGTAAGAGTTTTTTCAATGACAGTTAAATGACTTTGTTACAACACAAACAAACTTTTTGTTACAATATATATATAATTTTTTCATATGTTTTAGCTTTTTTATTTAATAAATTAATAAAAAACTTTTATAATAAAAAGAGTCATCTAACATCAATAACCAGATTGATGAAGATCATTTGTTTTTATAAGAAATTATTAGATCAACCTAATTCATTATCTAAATTCATGAATAATTAGAGAATTTATTACAAATCATTAAATTTATCTAAATTTTTTATTTAATAAATTATATTTAGAATGTGAATTTATTTTTAACATTACAATCATAGTTATAAAATAAAATAAGTAACAACATATCAATCATAAAAATGACGTAGAAAAATTTAATAAGATGTAAAATTTTTATAAGATTGATTTATTTTTTTAGATGATAAATTAAGTGTGAGGTAATGTAATGCATCATATTTTTTTAATTGTTTTTTATTTAAAATATATAAAAATAATATTTGTTTTTAGATTTTTTACATCAACATATTAAAACTACTATAAAACATTAATTTGATATTTCTTAAGTAAAATAATAATTTCAAAAGTACTTAAAAATAGATAAATCGTAAAAACAAACGCAATTTAAGATCACCCAGTAATTTTTCATATTTTTATTTCTTGTTTTAAGAAGAAAACTCGACTCTACCATACCATAAAAAATGAAATTACATCATAAGGTAAGTATCAAAACCAGGAATTTATTACGTCTTAGAAGAAATATTTATCGCTTATGTGAATACATATTTATGGACTGTGACTCCTAATTATTAAATGGCTCACAAAAATGAAAGGTTAGCCATTTTATTTTTAAACGGTTATTTTATGAAATTACTAAATATACTAAAACATTAAGTTTTTTCATGATAGTAGTTTATAATGGCACAAAAAATTTCAATTTTTGTTTTTCAATTACTGCCTTTTATGTCTACTTTAACAACCAATTTGTCAAAAATTATTTTAAAAAGATAATATCAACAATAGAGGATCAAAAAATCATGGCAAATCTAAAATCCAGGAGAAAAGTCCTTTTACGTCTTCGCACATTTTTTCTTCCTACATGGTCCTTATACTTTTTGAGATTTTTTTTGTGTAAAAAAGTTCATTTCTCTTAACATTTTAATCATTCAATTTAAGAGATGAGAGAGAAAGTTGTCGGATTTTAATTGAACAGAGAGATAATCATCGATTGATACCAATTACAACCATGAAAAATATTAATTTTGGTGTCCATAAGTTTCTTTTAAATAGAAAAGTTTAATGATAGTTGCTTTGAACCTTGAACTTGCTTAAAAGAAAAGAGCAAAGTTAAGCAAGAAAATGTTTACCTAGTGAACCTTCAAGTCTTCATAGCTGAGTATTATTTTTTCAAGTAAGTTTTTTTTGATCTAATTCATAGGGTAGGGCATGTATTAACCTATTGTTATTAGGAGAAGATAATGAAGAGGAAAAAAATTAGGAAAGCATGCCTACAAGCATTTGCTATTTTGTGAGATTTCTATCTTGCTAGTAAATGTGGGTTATTTTGAACTTTTTTTTTTATTAAAAAAAAATAAGATTCACATTACATGAATTTAAACTATAAGTGTCAAACATAAAAAAGTTACTGAATTTAAAAGAGGTGAAAATAACTTACCCATAACATAAACAAAAAATCTATTTAGTAATTTTAACTCGACCTATTAACATATAAGAACTCATCAATCCTGTTATGAACTTTAAAATTTTATTTTATTATAAATGGGCCAAAGGTCTAATTCTATTATGAACTCTTGGTCCGACTCACATTTTGCTTTTTGATTTCTTAGAAGCTTGTGATTTTTTTTATTTGAAGGTGAATGATATTCCTTTAAGTAAGATTACATCAAGACTAAAACTTATTTACGAATCATTTTAACATGTGTTTAGAGAAGTTTAATAAGTTTTTTTCTACAAAATAAAAAAATGTTCGAGTATAGAAATAAAAATAAATAAATATATCTTTTAATGCTTTAGGAATTTTTCACATAAGAATTACAAATAAGATTTTTATCTAATTAAATAAATCGAAAGATTTGTATCTCGTCCTCGTGTTATTTGTCGCGGGGCGACGTCGTCTGGCAACGGTGAAGGCTTTTTGTCGTGCCTCCAGTGTGAGGTGTTGTGTGTTGGAAAAAGGGTTTTTGATTTAATTATAGAATTATGATTAAGGTTCAAGAGTCGCCACCTTATATTATGGTCACTAGGAACCTATAGTCCACGAGAGTCTAAGTAAGAGACTAGTTGTGCAATGGAAAGACGTATCACCCCCAGTGCACCCTACCTAAGGTAAGCTGCATTGTTATTTGATTGTTTTTTTTCTAAGTCGGGTTGGTCTTTTCTAAGATTCAAGGCAGATCTTTCTTCATGAGGGAGTCTCTGCCTTATCAGGTTAAATCTTAACCGTTCTAAAGTCTGAATTTTATCATCGCATTTATTTACACCTTGTATCTTTAATACATGAGGGTGTACTTTATCGTGTAATTTTACACCTCACAAATATTAAAGTCTACATCTAGATCCTAAAAAAAATGATTGGAAAAAGATTTTTGACATGCTAGCCAAATCTTAATGGATAATCATAAACTCGTTATGATATCCATTTTTTATTATATATAAACATGAAAAAGATGCAATTTTTTTTAATGAAAAACATGCTTGGAAAAATTTTAGGATTTGGCCGTATGCAATAAAATATATATTTTTCTTTTTGAAAATGTTTTGAATTTTTTTGAAATATTTCAGAGAAAACCAAGTATTTTAATACTGGATTTGTATTTTATAGTGTAAATATACAACCCGATATTATACAAAAGTGGTAGAAAAATATTTGAGAGAATCACAATTTTTTTAAAATGATTTTTGAATTTTTTTAGATTTTTTTTTCAAAAAAAAAGAATGGGGGCCAGGTGAGACCCAGCCATTTAGGCTGGGCCAAAACTGGCCCGACCTAAAGGCAACTTAATTATTCTGCTGCTGCATGCAAAAATGAATTCTGCATGCAGTGGCCTCAACGAAGAAGAAGGAGGCAACACAGGGAGGAGAAAGTTGCATGGCTTGGGGGTTTCGAACGTGCTGAGGATGTCTGGCTGGTGGCTCAGAAGGCTTCGACTGAGGTGACGGTGGCCGGAGTTGGCTGTGAGAGGAAGAAGAAAAAGTTGCAGAGGAGAGAGAAAGGCTAGAAGAAGAAGAGAGAGAGCCACGGTGGCAGCTTGGTGGTCGGATGGTGGTTGTGTTGGCTTCCTGTGGTGGAGCTGGTGGTGGCTGGAACGACGGGGAGAGAGAAGGAGAGAAAAAGCTGCAAAAAAGAGGCAGAGAGGCTGGTTTTTTGGTCGATTTTGGACCCGATTTTCTCCTCATTCAGGCCATCAAATCCATCTCTATTTATAGGAGGTGGAAGAGGGTAATCTCTTCTACATCAGGGTAAAATTTCAGCCCTTGATTTGGTTAGGAAGGATCCTAACCGTTGGTTCAAAGTAGCCTCTCTGAGTTGTCAAATCTGCAGGAAAAGGCTGGCTGAGTTGACCTCTTCACGTCATCATCGACATCGCCGTGCTGTCATTCATCTTGAACCATTCACATGGAGTTGTAGATAAATTGTAGGGGATCCTTTTCGTGCAAGTTTTATTCGATTTGATGGAGAAATCAACCATTAAATGCACCTGCAAAGTAGGCTTTCACACTGTTGTTTCCAGGTAAAATGGGGAAGACAATAAATAGTGACCAGACAACGCGTCGTCTGGTCCTCTGTTTTTTTTTTTGGAAAAACGGCGCCGTTTTGGACTGAATTAGGGATTTTTACTGGATTTCAATTTAGGCCTCCATATTTCAATTTCTTTCAATTGAACCCCTAATTGACCATAAACTTCTGATTTGGACAATCGAAGGAGACTTGTGAAGTTCCAAATATGGGACAGGGTATTCTTAAAGGTGGCATCGTGGAAGGGCATCATTCGATTTGGAATGAAAGGGAAACTTGCCCCAAGATATATTGGCCCCTTTGAAACTGTAAAAAGGATCAGACTGGTTGCTTATCGACTGTAACTACCTACGTATTTGGATAAAATTCACAATATGTTTCATGTATCCTTATTATAGAAGGCAGAGGTGGACCCTTCACGAGTACTACCTCCAATTCCCATTGAAGTAAGGGAGGATTTAACTCTAGAAACCAAGCAAGTCAAAATCATGGATCAAAGCGAAAAGGTGCTTAGAAATAAAAGAGCTTTATTGGTGAGAGTATTGTGGCGGAATTTGCAGGTAGAAGAAGAGTCGTGGGAGAGGGAATCTGAGATTAAGGAGAAATACCCCCATCTATTCTCCGAAACATGTATGTCACATCAATTTTGAGGATTAAATTCTCATTAAGAGGGGAGAATGTGAAACCCGAGAATAAAACTTTACAAAAAAAGAGAAGAAAATTGGAAACACACACACACACACACACACACACACACACACACACATATATATATATATATATATATATATAGTTGGGAGAGGGGAAATTAAAATCAATTTAAAATGGTTAGGAAGGATTCTTTCTATTAAAAAAGAAATAGGAATAAGAATAGGAAAAGAGTGACCAAATTGTAAAAGAGAGGAAAGAAGAGGGGCTAAAGTAGAATTAAAAGAAAATAGGAGTATAAATACCTTTTTTTTCTCCTGCCCATGGCTGGACATAAGAAGAAGAAAAAGGGGAGGAAAAATTTCAGATTTTTTCTTCATCAAACCTAAGAGAAAACACCTAAACTAGTATACTTACACAAGCCTTAAAATTACTAGGTGGGGAAAACACATTTGGGCAAAGGATTAACAAGAAGAAAAGTGAAGAATTTATGAAGAAAAAAAAAAGGGGAGGGTTGGCTACATGTGAAGAAAAAGGAGCTAAGAAATTTTAATCAAACCATAAATTTAGCTTAAATTCCCCCCCAAGTATGTAGTTCTAAACTAATTGGGAAACTAATTTAAATTCAATTAAGAATTGTGCACTAATTTGAAGTTTTTTTAAAATAGGATTCCTGAGTAAAAATTTGGGGAAATGTAGAAATGATTAGAATTAAGTGGATTAGAATAGCCTACATTGCCTAAAAAGATGAAACTATACAGAAAAAATTAAGACAAGACCAATGGCCAATGGAGCATGAGTGGCCGACTATGGTGGGTTAGAGAAGGAGAGGAGAAATTCTTATTTTTTTCCTTATAGCTTTATAAGAACATTAAAACATATTGTTATGGTATGAACAATGATGAAATGAGTGTATAAAAAGAGGAAGGGGACCCTTAGTTCCCTTTGGCCATGTTCAGCCAAGAGCTAAGTGAAGGAGGGAAGAAGAATTCTGGAGTGTTATTTATTTTTATGCATGAATCAATTATAGTAGAAAGCTCGCTAATAGGAAAAAGTGTAGAAAATTTGATAACAGGAGACTTCACGAGTTTGATGCGTGTTGCATAAAGCAAAAACAAAATTATTAACCATGAGTATAGCTCATAATTTCGGCATGGGAAGAATCATGAGATGTAGAAAAACATAGAAAACAAATATTATGGAAGAAAAAGAGAAGTGAGGTTGGCGGAAAACTCACTTAGAAATCGCTGACAAAATCTGGATAGATTCGTTACTCCCGTTCTATGGGATATTTGTGACTCAGAACGAAAAAATTTGGGAAAATATATTCATAGAAATTATAGCCTGATATGTTACCTTTCCAATGAATTTGACCTTGCCCGATTTAGAGCTCTAAAGCTCCAGATATAAGTACATTTATTAGGAAAGGTCGAACCGCCGCCCCTATTGGCAGATTCAGCAAGAATTGATAAAATGAGAAATTTTAGCCGTGATAGGGGTAGAAACCGGTTTCCTTTCCACCAAAATTTTTGTAACATTGAATCTTGACATCGGAAGGGGATAAACCATATTTAAAAAGGAAGGTGATAATGTAAGCAATGATTTAAAACAATGAAACATAAATAGTAAATGTTGTTGTTGTTGCCTTGCTATTTGCAAAATGAAAATTGGACATGAACTAATGTGGTGTATTTGTGAATTTAGGAGGAATCATAGGGGGAGTACAACAACAACAAGGGAACACAAATTGAGCACGGTGGCAGGTAGGTGTTTCACACCTATACTCTCTTTAGTTAATTGTGAAACTAGTATTCTAGTTTATTTTGGAATTTAACACTTGCGAATGAAGTTAAAGAAAAGAAAAGATATGATGAAACAAACTTGGATTGAAATCTGATTTTGGTCGTGGACTTATGGATTTTGATTTCGAATAACGAACTATAATGAGCAATCCAAAACAACCATCTCTGAACTTGAGTAATTGATCCTGAATATGAGCGACTAATGATGTTAGCAAGATTTGTTAACATCAGCATGATCTTGATGGGAATATAATGAATGTTCAACTTGATTAACTATTCGAGATAAGAATAGTTAATGATATTGATAGACAATGTCAGTATCGGCAAACCCATGATAATTTGATTAGCTTCCCAAGAAGGAAGCTAATGATGTCAAGAGACCTTAAAATCAGCATTACCGGAAAAAATATCAAAGGTGAGGCAAAAAAGAATTGATTAACTATTTGGGGTTGTAAGTAGTTAATGGCACCAACCGGTAAGTTGGTGTTAGCATTACCAAGGATTTGATTAGTCGATCTAGGTAAGAGCGACTAATGACACTAATAGAAATTATTAGTGTCGGCAGTAACCTCCCTAAATTTAGGACATGGTAGCAGGATGGGTGTACTCGGTGAAGAATGATGGACAATGTCATAACCCAATTTTGGGTTATTCTCCAAAATTCACTTTTTTTAAAAATAAAAATAAAAAAATAGAATAAAGGCTGGCACTGTGGAGAAAGCCGATAAAAAAGGACTGCAAAAATGGGCAAAAATCGAAGGTCAAATTAAATGCATATTCGAAGGTCAAATTAAATGATTATTTGATGAATTTGCATAAAAATTAAGTCCAATGACATAATTAAATTTTTAATGGGCCAATTTGATTTAATCATGGGCCAAATTAAATTTTAAATATGTTTAAGAATTAATTTAGGTCCAATAAAAGGATTTAATTAAGTGCAAGAACTTAATTATACTTTAAATGGGTCAAATTAATTTGGGGGCTTAATTGGTGAAAAATTAAGTTTGGGAGCTTAATTTGGACTGAATTGAAAAGATTGAAATTTTAAGACCAAATTTAATTTTTACCAAGTGAATTGAACACAAAAATTGAGAGACCAATTTGGAAGCCCGAAAAAATATTTTGCCTATAAATAGCAACTTTTAACTCATTTTGAATGGGGGGGTTCATTTTGTAAGGGGGCAATCTTGACACTTTCAACAAAAAATACAGAAAACCTAAACCTAAAAATTCTTTCCTTCACACCAGCCACCCCCCCTCTAGTTTTCATTTTTTTGTCTCCCGGAGCTGCTCCTCGGTTTGATTCTTCTGACCTAAAAAACCGGCCACCCGAACCAGCCTCCTCCTGTTTCCATTTTTCTTATTTTCCCGTCAGCCTTCTGCAATTGACTCCACCCCCTTCACAGCTGCCTTCTCCGGTGAGATAATCATCAAACCCAACCACATATTCATCTCCTTCCCCCCGAACCAGCCTCTCATTTTCCTTCCTTCGCCCCTCATCTCCTTGACCTCTGCCTTTTCCCCTTTGAACCGACAGACCCAGCTCTCTCTCCCTTAACCTTTCCACAGTCGGTGACAGAGAAGTAACTCCAGAACCATAGAAAAAAGCCATCTCCAGCCGCTTCCTCTCCCTTTTCTAAAAAGAGCCGCTGCTCGAAGATCCCCATCTTCCCTGCAAAGAAAAAACCCCTTTGCTCTCCCAGCCTTCTCTCAGCCTCACCGGGCAGCAGCATCTCCTTCACCTCAGCTTCAGCGGCCACAGACCCACGGTCTTCACCGTCAGCCGCAGTGGCGCCATCCCTCTCTCGACTGCAGCCCCTTCGCCAGACCTCACTCTTCTAGTCGGCAGCCACCGAGAACGCCGCCTAGCAGCCCGCAGGCTCTCGTCCTCGCCAAGACCCAAACCGGCTGCCAACAGCTGTACAGGCGCGACATGAACGCCGCCAGCAGCCCTATGGTCACACGGCCGACAGCCTAAAATAGAGAACAAGGGGAAACGAAAATAACAGATATGTAAAGAAGCAGATCCAAAACGGAGAAGAAAGGAAAAATCCAAAAACTGGACAGAAATGGATTAAAATGAACTGCCTGCGTTTCCTTTTTCTTGTTTTGCAGGACGCCACCAGCAGAGAAGGGAGGAGAAGGAGGAAACAGGGCAGATCCGCCCGTTTCCGGCATGTTTGCGGCGGCGCGTGGGAAGACGCGCCGCCACCGTTCCCAGCACTGTTCCAGTGGTGTCCCTGCAATTTTTGGAGTTTTGGGGGACTATTTTGTAAATTTGGATTATTTAATGTAATTTTTATTTAGTTTTTGAATTTATATTTTATGTAAATGTGAATGTAAAAGAAAAAGGAAGAAAAGAAAAGAAAGAAATATATAATAAAAAAAATGCATGTGTACATTTGTTTAATGATTGTTTTTTTTTATGATGAGACAACAAAGAATAAAGAAGGATTTAATATTTTGATTGGATCACGGTGTAGAAGTACAAAGTTGTACGGAAGTTGTATTTCTAAAGTCCGATGAAAAGACAAAATTTTTAAAACTTCTTTAACATATCAAGTCCACGAAGCAGCTTATCTCAGGTAGGGTGTGTTAGGGGTGCTAATACCTTCCCTAACCACAATCAGTCCCTTACCCGCGAATCTCTGACAAGACCAGTCCACCAGGGTTTCCTAGTAACCCTCAATTAAATACTAGGTGGCGACTCCTAACGAACCAATTCAAGCAATACAACAACGAGACATAAATTGCCAGCCGATGCCGCGCGCGGGATTTTACGACGTGCGACAGAATGACGACTCCACTGGGGACAGGTATTGTTTTCGACAATATTGGACTAAGCTTTGTGTATTTGATGTGTTTAAGTTTTGCCATTTTTGTCCTGTTTTATTTTAACCATGATTTTTAGAATTGTTTCATGCATCACTTATTTATTTTTGAAAGCACACACAAGCTTCTAGGTTAGGTGGGGAGTAGCAGTCTACCTCTTGACTTTTAGTCGGGGTTCAGATTTGTGAAACATCCAACTATGAGCTGAGTGTTTACTCGGTAATGAGGGTCACAGGATGCCCCAACCATTCCTTGTAAACCCCTATACTGCCTTCACGTGAGGTGGTCACTGGGCAGTTCATAGACCCTTTTGAGACCAGGTAGAAAACCCACCCATGCTCACATAATGAATTGAACCTGTCCTTAGGATGTATGTGCTATCGTTATTTGCATCGGGGCGAACCCTTCTTGAAGCATCTTGAACTCAAGATTTTTGGGTGACACAATGGTCGTCACTTAGAAAATTTTCATTGTAGAGTTTGGACAAAAATCACGATTCTTGTTCCATCATACAAGAGTTACGACCATGTTGTCACCCCTCGAAGGGCGAGTTCATCATATAGACTTCATGTTCATACATTTGTCATGCATGCACCCGGATGAAAGATAGGTCCCCTATGAGTCTACAACACCTAATTTTGAGTGGAAAAAACTTTGGAGATAAAGAACGTGCTCACCGTGACACCAATTTCCAAGAAGAGTTAGAGTCTCTAAAAGCAAGTGTGGCTCGCCTCACTAGCTTACTCGAGCATATACTGAGAAATGCCTCTAGTGAAGGTCCTTCCAATCGGTCAGCTATTTTTGTTCAGCCCCCAACAAAGACTCAACCCGAAGAAATTGGGGGCCCACATGATCAAGAGCCTCAACACAATTTGAAGGGGAATTGCATCACCGTTGCAGAATGGAGCCTGTTCTTGCTCTGCCAAAATAACTACCTCTGTTTGATCATGCCTCCAAAAACTTGATTTTTTGTTTCAACCTATTCCAGTTTTTGTTGGTAATTTGGCTCAAAATTCCACAAGACTTTTCCTGTCCATTGAGCCTTTATCATGTGTTTTGCTGTGTTCATCACATGCCTTCATTTTTGTTGTTTCATGCAAATAACACATTGAGCATAACCTTTATGCATGAAACCACCACGCCCAAAATCTTGTGGTGCGTTTCCCCTTTTCTTCCCAAAACAAAACATGACCCCATGTTTTGATAAGGATTTTTGAGAATTCAAAGTTTAGTACAAAAACAGAAATTATGTTGATGTTTGTCCGAAACAAACGAGTTCTGGAAATTCAGGTGATTCCTTAGAGAGGTAACCATATACCTAGAAAACCAAAAAAAAAAAAAAAAACCATGAAGTGACTCCAAAAGCTGAGTTTTGATTGAATAATGAGAAATCACACTGCATACTCGCATGAAAGCAAGGCTTACCGATCCTAAATGCATGCATTTGAGATGAAGAAAGGCCATCTTTGATAATCCTTTCACAAGGCTGAAATATATCATTTACAGTCCCCTTTTGAGCCTAATAAATTTTTCTTGAAAAATAACCTTGGCTAGGATCACACCCCTACACTGGGGGGCAAGTGCAAAAGAAATCCGTAATGATTGAAAGTGCCCAAATAACTCTAGGGGGCATGAAAAAGTCTTCGACAATGAAAGTGCCCAAACAATACTGGGGGGCATAAAAGAAAATTCTCAATCATCAAAGGTGCCCATACAAAGCTAGGGGGGCATGAAGAAAAATCCAAAGGATCCAAAAATTTTGAGCAAAAAAATAAGGCCAATGCAATGATGCTCAAAATCAAATGAAGAAACAAAAACAAAGAGAAAGAGCCCAAGCCCAACACTGGGGGGCACCGTGGACCATTTTACAAATCAATTCCAAGGTCCAGAAATGTATGAACAAAAGAGTTTGGGATATAAGCACAAGTGATCCTTAGTCTTCAAGTCCCTTAAACACCTTTTGAGCCTACAAATATCCTTTTCTTCATAACCAACAGCCCAAGCCTCCATTACGTGCCTAATCAAGCCCTTTCTGATCAAAGGCAAGCAATCTGGATCGGTAGGCAGTGCTTTCTCATGCGAAATAAAATCATGATTCATGCAAATAAAATGAATGCTTTGAAAACGATTCTCAATAACCCTCAAATTGAAATTTAAACCTTTTGTGACCAACTAGATGTCACTTCGTGTTCTTCACATTTTCACCAATGGTTCTCAATAACCCTCAAATTGAAATTTAAACATTTTTGTGACCAACCAGATGTCACTTCATGTTTCTTCACATTTTCACCAAAATCAAAACAAGAAGTTTTCATCACTTCTGAAAATCTCTTAATAGGAATCACTTGAATTTCTTTATAATGAGTTTGCTTTGAATCGATGTCAAAACGATTTCTGTGTCTGGAATAGCTTTGAAATTCCAAAAATTATGCATGAAAACAACTCCTTGTCAAACATTCCTTCACATAGCCTCATCCCCAAACCTGAATTGAATACTTGGGGGGCATGATCAAGCTAGGGGGCAATCAAAAACATCTGGTAGGGTTGACTCCATGATTCTCTGTCTAAGAAACTATTGGGCAAAATTTGCAACCCTTGAGATAAAAGTGGCAGAGAACAAAGAAATGATGGCATCAAGTCTTTCCTAGAGGCCAAGATCGTAAGATATTTCTCGAGTAAGCAAGGGGGACAAAAGCCATCAAAGCTTACTATCAGAGACTCAAACTTTTAAGAAAAGGAGAACTCCGTGAAGAAAAGGGGAGCTATACTTCTCAGGTAAGTATACATGCATATTGATCATGATGCATTTCTTTCATCCTTGACAGATCGGTGTCTCACCATCACCTCTTTTTTAGTGTGCCTTCGAGCCCTAACCCTCTTAGGTAGTGTGTTTTCCAACCCTGCCTCTTTTTGAGAGCCCTTTGGAGCACTCATCCCTTAGGTAGTGTGTTTTCTAACCCTACCTCTTTTTTTTAGTGTTCCTTCGAGCCCTAACCCTCTTAGGTAGTGTGTTTTCCAACCCTGCCTCTTTTTGAGAGCTCCCTCGAGCCCTCACCCTTTAGGTAGTGTGTTTTCTAACCCTACCTCTCTTTTTAAATGCGCCTTAGGGCCATCAACCATCTTAGGTAGTGTGTTTTCTGACCCTACCTCTCTTTTGAGTGCGCCTTAGAGCCCTAACCTTTTAGGTAGTGTGTTTTCCAACCCTACCTCCTTCTTGAGGGCGTCTTTTAGCCCTCACCCCTTAGGTAATGTGTTTTATAACAATACCTCCTTTTGAATGCGCTTTAGAGCCCCCAACCCCTTAGGTAGTGTGTTTTTTAACCCTGCCTCTTTTTAAGTGCGCCTTAGGGCCATCAACCACCTTGGGTAGTGTGTTTTCCAACCCTGCCTCTTTTTGTAGTGGCTTTGAACCCTCACCACTTTAGGTAGTGTGTTTTCTAACCATACCTCCTTTTGAGTGCGCTTTAGAGCCTTTGACCACTTTAGGTAGTGGGTTTTCCAACCCTACCTCCTTTTGAATGCTCCTTTGAGCCCTTACCTCTTAGGTAGTGCGTTTTCCAACCTTACCTCCCTTTGAGAGCTCCTTCGAGCCCTCACCTCTTAGGTAGTGCGTTTTCCAACCTTACCTCCCTACCTCTTTTTGAGAGCTCCTTCGAGCCCTCCCCACTTTAGGTAGTGCGTTTTCCAACCTTACCTCCTTTCGAGTGCACTTTTGAGCCCTCACCACTTTAGGTAGTGCGTTTTTAAACCTTACCTCTTTTAGAGTGCGCCTTCGAGCCCTAACCTCTTAGGTAGTGTGTTTTCCAAACCCTGCCTCTCTTTGTGAGCGCTCCTTCGAGCCCTCACCTCTTGTGTAGTGTGCTTTCTAGCCCTATTTACCTCCTTTAGAGTGCGTCTTGGAGCACTCACCTCTTAGGTAGTGTGTTTTTCTAACCCTACCTCCTTTCGAGTGCACTCTTCAGCCCTCGTTCCCCATCGAGTCCTATCATGTCGTCCCTTTCAGACATTTTGCCTTTTCGCCCGGGCATGTCACCCATTATAATCAGACCACTTTCAAAACTCTTTTCATCTTCCATTTGGGCCGGTTGCCCATAACAATGAAACCATTTTGAGAAGTCCTTGCATTTCTCCCCACCTTCAAAATTCTTCCATTTGGGCCGGTTGCCCATAACAATAAAACCATTTTGAGAAATCCTTGCATTTCTCCCCACTTTCAAACTTTTTCACTTGGGCCGGTTGCCCATAACAATAAAACCATTTTGAGAAATCTTTGCATTTCTCACCACCTCCAAAAATTTTCACCATCTTGAGAAATCTTCGCATTTCTCTACCACTTTGAAAAATCTTTGCATTTTTCATCACGTTCCACCTGGGCAGGTCGCCCATTACAACAAGACCACTTTGAAAAATCTTTGCATCTTTCACCTCCTTGAGAAATCTTCGCATTTCTCATCACTTTGAAAAATCTATATATTTTTCACCACTTTGAAAAATCTTTGCATTTTTCACCTCTTTGAAAAAATCTTTGTATTTTTCAAAACCTTTCATCTGGGCTGGTTGCCCATTACAACAAAAGCACTTTGAAAAATCTTTGCATTTTTCACCACCTTGAAAACACTTTTCGTTTTCCATCTTGGGCCGGTTGCCCATTACAACAAAACCACTTTGAAAAATATTTGCATCTTTCACCACTTTGAGAAATCGTCGCATTTCTCACCACTTTGAAAAATCTTCGTATTTTTCACCACTTTGAAAAATCTTTGCATTTTTCATCATTTTGAGAAATCTTTGCATTTCTCACCACCTTGAAAACTTGTTTTGTTTTCCATCTTGGGCCGGTTGCCCATTACAACAAAACCACTTTGAAAAATCTTTGCATTTTTCACCACTTTGAAAAATCTCTATATTTTTCACCATTTTGAGAAATCTTCTCATTTCTCACCACTTTGAAAAATCTCTGTATTTTTCACCACTTTAAAACATCTTCGTGTTTTTCACCCGGGTAAGTCACCTATGACAATTCGACCATTTCAAAATCTTTGAATTTTCAAAAAAAAAAAAAATCTTCCTTTTTTCTTCTTTACAACGCTTACTATCTAAAGTCTCCTATGAGACTTTCTATCATAAGCATTGTAAAGAGGGGGGCAACTGTCATAACCCAATTTTGGGTTATTCCCTAAAATTCACTTTTTAAAAAAATAAAAATAAAAAAATAGAATAAAGGCTGGCACTGTGGAGAAAGCCGATAAAAAAGGACTGCAAAAATGGGCAAAAATCGAAGGTCAAATTAAATGCATATTCGAAGGTCAAATTAAATGATTATTTGATGAATTTGCATAAAAATTAAGTCCAATGACATAATTAAATTTTTAATGGGCCAATTTGATTTAATCATGGGCCAAATTAAATTTTAAATATGTTTAAGAATTAATTTAGGTCCAATTAAAGGATTTAATTAAGTGCAAGAACTTAATTATACTTTAAATGGGTCAAATTAATTTGGGGGCTTAATTGGTGAAAAATTAAGTTTGGGAGCTTAATTTGGACTGAATTGAAAAGATTGAAATTTTAAGACCAAATTTAATTTTTACCAAGTGAATTGAACACAAAAATTGAGAGACCAATTTGGAAGCCCGAAAAAATATTTTGCCTATAAATAGCAGCTTTTAACTCATTTTGAATGGGGGGGTTCATTTTGTAAGGGGGCAATCTTGACACTTTCAACAAAAAATACAGAAAACCTAAACCTAAAAATTCTTTCCTTCACACCAGCCACCCCCCCTCTAGTTTTCATTTTTTTGTCTCCCGGAGCTGCTCCTCGGTTTGATTCTTCTGACCTAAAAAACCGGCCACCCGAACCAGCCTCCTCCTGTTTCCATTTTTCTTATTTTCCCGTCAGCCTTCTGCAACTGACTCCATCCCCTTCACAGCTGCCTTCTCCGGTGAGATAATCATCAAACCCAACCACATATTCATCTCCTTCCCCCCGAACCAGCCTCTCATTTTCCTTCCTTCGCCCCTCATCTCCTTGACCTCTGCCTTTTCCCCTTTGAACCGACAGACCCAGCTCTCTCTCCCTTAACCTTTCCACAGCCGGTGACAGAGAAGTAACTCCAGAACCATAGAAAAAAGCCATCTCCAACCGCTTCCTCTCCCTTTGCTAAAAAGAGCCGCTGCTCGAAGATCCCCATCTTCCCTACAAAGAAAAAACCCCTTTGCTCTCCCAGCCTTCTCTCAGCCTCACCGGGCAGCAGCATCTCCTTCACCTCAGCTTCAGCGGCCACAGACCCACGGTCTTCACCGTCAACCGCAGTGGCGCCATCCCTCTCTCGACTGCAGCCCCTTCGCCAGACCTCACTCTTCTAGTCGGCAGCCACCGAGAACGCCGCCTAGCAGCCCGCAGGCTCTCGTCCTCGCCAAGACCCAAACCGGCTGCCAACAGCTGTACAAGCGCGACATGAACGCCGCCAGCAGCCTTATGGTCACACGGCCGGCAGCCTAAAATAAAGAACAAGGGGAAACGAAAATAACAGATATGTAAAGAAGCAGATCCAAAACGGAGAAGAAAGGAAAAATCCAAGAACTGGACAGTAATGGATTAAAATGAACTGCCTGCGTTTCCTTTTTCTTGTTTTGCAGGACGCCACCAGCAGAGAAGGGAGGAGAAGGAGGAAACAGGGCAGATCCGCCCGTTTCCGGCATGTTTGCGGCGGCGCGTGGGAAGACGCGCCGCCACTGTTCCCAGCACTGTTCCAGTGGTGTCCCTGCAATTTTTGGAGTTTTGAGGGACTATTTTGTAAATTTGGATTATTTAATGTAATTTTTATTTAGTTTTTGAATTTATATTTTATGTAAATGTGAATGTAAAAGAAAAAGGAAGAAAAGAAAAGAAAGAAATATATAATAAAAAAAATGCATTTGTACATTTGTTTAATGATTTTTTTATTTATGATGAGACAACAAAGAATAAAGAAGGATTTAATATTTTGATTGGATCACGGTGTAGAAGTACAAACTTGTACGGAAGTTGTATTTCTAAAATCCGATGAAAAGACAAAATTTTTAAAACTTCTTTAACATATCAAGTCCACGAAGCAGCTTATCTCAGGTAGGGTGTGTTAGGGGTGCTAATACCTTCCCTAACCACAATCAGTCCCTTACCCGCGAATCTCTGACAAGACCAGTCCACCAGGGTTTCCTAGAAACCCTCAATTAAATACTAGGTGGCGACTCCTAACGAACCAATTCAAGCAATAGAACAACGAGACATAAATCGCCAGCCGATGCCGCGCGCGGGATTTTCCGACGTGCGACAAACAATAATGAAAAAAAAAATGAATATGAGAGCCATCATGCTTGTGACCAGTAATGATTGTGGTTGCGATGCAATTTGAATATCTTATGACTGTACAAGAATGAGCATAAAATGTGTACATTATAAATTGTCAATAACTTGAGACCATCCTGGTATAAGGGAGACCTTGCCAAAATTTCAGTAAACTGTAAATAAGTCGGCAAAAAAAAAAAAACATTTACCTATAAATTTTGATAGTATGATTTTTATCCTAGAAAATGGAATGTTACAATCTATTTTTAAAATCTCTTTGATTATGTCTGTCGCACCCCAAAAAATAATCAGCGCGCGGCATCGGCTGGCGATTTTTTTATCTCGTTGTTGTGTTTGCTTTGAATTCGTACGTTGGAGTCGCCACCTAGTAATTGATTGCGGGCTACTAGGAAACCGGATGTACTGGTCTGGTCAGAGATTCGCGGGTAAGGACTGGTTGTGGTTAGGGAAGGTATTAGCACCCCTAACGCACCCTACCTGAGGTAAGCTGCTTCGTGGCTTTGACGTGTTAAAGAAGTTTTAATAATTGTCTTTTCTTCGAAAATTAGAAATATCACTTACGTATAAGTTAATAATTCTTAACCGTGATCCGATCAAAATATTAAATTCTTCTTTAATATATTTGCAATTTTATCATTAAAAAAACTATATACAAATAAATAAAACAAAAATACAAGCACACACATACACTTTCACTATTTTATTTCTTTTTCTTTTCTTTTCTTTTTCTTTTCTTTTCTTTTCTTTTACATCCATATTTACAAAATACAAATAAAAATTCAAATTTTACAAATATTACATCAAACAATTTCAAAAAAATTACAAAATATACCCTAAAAAATCTATAACAGTGCAGGGACAGTTCTGTGAAGACAAAGGACAACAGGAGCATGGGTGGTGCGTCTCCCCACGCGCCACCGTCACTAGCGGCGCGTGGGTTCACGCGCCGCCATGAGGAAGGCTGGAAAATGTTGCCAAGTTTTTCAACTTGGTCCCTCAACTTCTTTATTTTTTGTAAATTTTGATTTTTCTTATTTTTTTGTATTTTTTGAAAACGAGCAATATCAACGTCGACTCAACGAGAAAAATCAATGTTTTTTAAAAATGACGCGTGAAAAGTCGAACGCGTTTGAAAATCTTTTAAAAATTTAAATTCTTTTTTTTAGATGACGTTGAAAAATGCTAAAAGGACGAAAATATATTAAAAAACATATTTTTTTGGATTTTCATTGTTTTTCTCTATTTTTGGATTTTTTGAAAATATATCAAAAACATGGGTCAAAATTGGGTAGCAATAGATGCCCCCTCTTTACAATGCTTACGAAGCGAAAATCCTCAAAATTTTGCATAGTAAGCTTTGTAAAGAAAACAAAAGGAAAATGATTTCATTATCTTGGGCGACCTGCCCACACACTCACACTAGTCTATTTTCACGGGCGACCTGCACACACATACTCACTCTAGTCTATTTTCACGGGCGACCTGCCCACACATACTCACTCTGGTCTATTTTCACGGGCGACCGACCCACACTCTCACACTGGTCTATTTTCACGGGCGACCTGCCCTTTTAATTGGGTTTACCTGAGATCCCATCTGGCGACCTCATTCAACTAGAACGAAAATATTGTGTAACTCGGTTAACTTGAAATCCCATCTGGCGATTCCCTTTAACCAAAGCTACATGAGATCCCATCTGGCGACGTCATTCAATTGGAACGAAATATGCGCAACTCGGTTAACCTGAAATCCCATCTGGCGATTCCCTTTAACCAAAGCTACCCGAGATCCCATCTGGCGACCTCATTCAGCTGGAACGAAAATATGTGTAACTCGGTTAACCTGAAATCCCATCTGGCGATTCCCTTTAACCAAAGCTACCTGAGATCCCATCTGGCGACCTCATTTAACCAAAACAAAAGAATGTGTAAAAAATGGTCTCATTGTATGGGTGACCTACCTAAAAAAATGATGGTCTTATTGTATGGGTGACGAACCCAAGAAAAATGATGGTCTCATTGTATGGGTGACGAACCCAAGAAAAATGATGGTCTCATTGTATGGGTGACTAACCCAAGAAAAATGATGGTCTCATTGTATGGGTGACTAACCCAAGAAAAATGATGGTCTCATTGTATGGGTGACCTACCCAATAAAAATGATGGTCTCATTGTATGGGTGACGAACCCAAGAAAAATGATGGTCTCATTGTATGGGTGACCTACCCAAGAAAAATGATGGTCTCATTGTATGGGTGACGAACCCAAGAAAAATGATGGTCTCATTGTATGGGTGACGAACCCAAGAAAAATGATGGTCTCATTGTATGGGTGACGAACCCAAGAAAAATGATGGTCTCATTGTATGGGTGACGAACCCAAGAAAAATGATGGTCTCATTGTATGGGTGACCTACCCAGATGGAAAAAATATGATGAAGTGCGGTCTCATTGTCATGGGTGACCTACCCGGAATGGAAAAAATGTGAAAAACGGTCTTATTATGATGGGCGACCTACCCAGATGGAAAAAATGTGACATGACAAGTGTGAAAAATAGGACTTACCTGGCGAAGTTCTGAAGGGATGACAGAAGAAAGGGCTGGAAAACTTGGTGCTTCCTGATAATTCTCGATCATAGGGTTTGAAAACTCGGTGTTTCCTGACTGCAAGGGTTGAAAACTCGAGGTTTCCCGATTGCAAGGTTGATCTTTTCATTTCTTTGGGATTTTCCTAATGGTAAGGTTTATCCCATCTTCTTTTTTATTCCGTGATCAAAATTGATTCTTTATTATTATCACCACCATGCTTCCTTCTTTTTCCACCATCTTGCTGGATCTCATTAAAGGTTTTCCTGTAACAATTCAAAAATATGTGCAAATATTTTTTTTTTTTTTGAGGTTAGATGATATGCATGCATCCTTACCTGATTTGAAATAATAGGTCCCCATTTCTTCATGGTGTGTTTCTTTTCTCACAAGTTGGAGTGTTGGCAGTGAACTTTGATGGCTTCTTCGCTCTTGCTTACTCGAGTCATCTCTTGTGATTTTGACCTCTAGGAAAGACTTGATATCATCGTACTTCTTTGTCCTCCGCTTTTTTATCTCAAAGGTTGCCAATTTTGCTCGACATTTTTTTTAGAATGGGAATCATGGAGCCAACCCTATCATATGTTTCTTTATTGCCCCCTAGCTTGATCATGCCCCCAAGTGTTCAATTCGGGTTTGGGGATGAGGCTATGCGAAGGTAGGTTTGACAAGGAGGTGTTTTCATGCAGAATTTTTGGAATTCCAAAGTTATTCCAGACACAAAAATCATTTTGACATCGATTCAAAGCAAACTCATTCTAAAAAAGTTCAAGTGATTCCTATGGAGAGGTTATCAGAAGTGATGAAAACTTTTTGTTTTGGCTTTTGGTAAAAAATATGAAGTGACCTCTGGTTTGTCAGAAAAGGTTTAAATTTCAATTTGAGGGTTATTGAGAACCGAGGTTCAAAGCATTTATTTTATTTGCATGAATAATGATTTGGTTCACATGAGAAAGCATTGCCTACCGATCCAGATTGCTTGCCTTTGATCAGAAAGGGCTTGATTAGGCACGTAATATAGGCTTGGGCTATTGGTTATGAAGAAAATGATATTTGTAGGCTCAAAAGGTGTTTAAGGGATTTGAAGACTAAGGATCACTTGTGCTTGTTTCTTGACCTTTTGTCATTTGACTGTCTTTCAAAAATTGTCTATCGTGCTCCCTTGTGTTGGGCTTGGGCTTGTTCTCTTTGTTTTTGTTTTCTTCATATGATTTTGAGCATCATCATATTGTTTTTTTTTTTTTTTGCTCAAAACTTTTGGATCCTTTGGGTTTTTTCTTCATGCCCCCTAGCTTTGTTCGGGCACTTTTGATGATTGAGAATTTTCTTTTATGCCCCCTAGTATTGCTTGGGCACTTTCGATCATTGAGGTTTTCTCTATGTCATCGCACTTGCCCCCAGTGTGGGGTGTGATCCTTGCCAAGGTTATTTATCTCAAGAAAAGCATAAGGCTCAAAAGGGGACTGCAAATGATATATTTTAGCCTCGTGAAAAGATTATCAAAGATGGCCTTTCTTCGTTTCAAAATCATGCATTTAGGATCGATAAGCCTTGCTTTCATGCGAGTATGCAACGTGATTTCTCATTATTCATTCAAATAAAACTCAGCTTTTGAAGTCACTTCATGGGTTCTTGCTGTTTTTTTTTTTTTTTTTTTTTTGGGTTTTTTCAAGGTGTATGGTTACCTTTCTAAGGAATCACCTGAATTTTCAGAACTCGTTTGTTTTGGACAAACATCCAAATGATTTTAGTTTCTGTACTAAACTTTGAATTCCCAAAAATCCTTGTGAACATGTGCGATTATGCATAGTTTTGAAAGAAAGGAAAACACACCCAAAGATTCTTGGTGTGATGGTTTCATGCTTAAAGGTTATGCTCAATATGTTCTTTGTATGAAACAACAACAAAAAAATGAAGGTATATTAAAAACACATGATCTCATTAACAAGAAAAGCTCATTTGACAAGGAAAATGTTGCGGAATTTTGAGCCAAGTTACCAACAAAAACTGGAATAGGTTGAAACAAAAATCAAGAAATTTTGCAGGCATGATCAAACTAAGGTTTGTTTTTTTTTTTTTTTTTTTTTTGCAGAATAGGCTCCATTATGCACCAGTAGTGCAATTCCCTTTGGTTAGCCTTCCCACCAAAGCTTTTTGCAGAAAATACATGATTGCACCGAGGCTCTTGACAAATTTTGCCCCCAATTTATTCGGGCTGAGTCATTGTTGGGTTTTGAACAAAGATGATAGGTCGGTTGGAAGGAACTTTCCTAGAGTTATTTTTCAGTATTTGCTCGAGTAAGCTACAACAAGTCACACATGTCTTCAAAAATTACGACGAGCATACTCTTCATCTTCCGAGTTTTTCTTCATTCAAAGTCGGGTGTTGTAGACTCGTAGGGGACCTACTTTTCATTCTGGTGCATGCATGACAAATGTATGAACATGTAATCTATATGATGAACTTGCCATTCGAGAGGTGACAATATGGTCGATACTCTTGTATGATGGACAAGAATCGTGATTTTTGCCCAAACTCTACAATGAAAAATTTCGGAGCAACGGCCAATGTGTCACCCATAAGTCTTGAGTTCAAGATGCTTCAAAAAGAGTTTGCCCTTATGCAAAAAACGATAGCACATACAACCTAAGGACAAGTTCTATTCATTATGTGAACATGGGTAGGTTTTCTATCTGGTCTCAAAAGGGTCTCATATCTGCCCAGTGACGTTCTTCGTAAAGACAGTATGGGAGCGTTGCAAGGAATGGTTAAGGCACGTATACCCACCATTACCAAGCAAGCACTCAGATATGAGTTGAGTGTTTCACGCATCTGAACCCTGACCAATAGTCTTAGGGCAGATCGCTAGTTCCCCACCTAACCTAGAAGCTTGTGTGTGCTTTCAAAAATAAATACAGGTGATGCATGAATCAATTCTATAAAATGCATGGGAAAAAATAATAACAAGAAGATAAAAATGCAAAAATTTAAACACATCAAATACACAAAGCTTAGTCCAATAATGTTAGAAACAGTACCTTCCCCAGCGGAGTCGCCATTCTGTCGCACCCCAAAAAATAATCAGCGCGCGGCATCGGCTGACGATTTTTTTTATCTCGTTGTTGTGTTTGCTTTGAATTCTTACGTTGGAGTCGCCACCTAGTAATTGATTGCGGGCTACTAGGAAACCGGATGTACTGGTCTGGTCAGAGATTCGCGGGTAAGGGACTGGTTGTGGTTAGGGAAGGTATTAGCACCCCTAACGCACCCTACCTGAGGTAAGCTGCTTCGTGGCTTTGACGTGTTAAAGAAGTTTTAATAATTGTCTTTTCTTAGAAAATTAGAAATATCACGTACGTATAAGTTAATAATTCTTAACCGTGATCCGATCAAAATATTAAATTCTTCTTTAATATATTTGCAATTTTATCATTAAAAAAACTATATACAAATAAATAAAACAAAAATACAAGCACACACATACACTTTCACTATTTTATTTTTGTTTCTTTTCTTTTCTTTTCTTTTACATCCATATTTACAAAATACAAATAAAAATTCAAATTTTACAAATATTACATCAAACAATTTAAAAAAAATTACAAAATATACCCTAAAAAATCTATAACAGTGCAGGGACAGTTCTGTGAAGATAAAGGACAGCAGGAGCATGGGTGGCGCGTCTCCCCACGCACCACCGTCACTGGCGGCGCGTGGGTTCACGCGCCGCCACGAGGAAGGCTGGAAAACCGGGGGGGGGGTCTGGGAACGCCTTCTTTTCTCAGCCTCCCAACGCCGGCGACGACCTGCAAAGCAACAGAAAACGTAACAAAGCAGTCTGTTTTAGTTAAAATTTTTAGATCGGTTTTCAAGTCTTCTTCTCCGTTTCGGATCTGCAACCCATTTTATTGTGTTTCTTCTTCTTCTCTTCTGCTTTAGGTGGCGGCAAGTATGTCCAAGGGGGTGGGCGGCGACTGAGCTTCGGTGTGGAGAGGAGAGTGAGGATGTCTTGGCTGGCGGCAGTGACTACTGCTGGAGGAAGAAGACGACCCGATTTGGGTCTGTCAGCGCCACTGTGTTCGGGGCTGTCGTCTGTCCGGCGGCTTCGCTGTTGATGGAGATGAAGAGACCGCAGGAGGAGAAGCAGGCGGCCGACGAGAGGGAAGAGTGAAGGGGGGCAGCGTTGGTCTCGGTTCGGCGTGAGGCTGAGCTCGGGCTATTGAGGCTACGGTGGAGCTGGCGGCTGCTGGTCTGCTGGAGAAAGAGGAGGGTTTTGTGGTTCTAAGATGAAGAAAGGGGCTGTCGGGTTGAAGATTGAAGGGGCGGCGTTGGTCTGAGGGGGAAAAGAAGGAAATCTGATCTGGTTTCAGCTTTGAAAATGAGCAGAAAATGGGGGAAAATGGTGATGGCTTCGGGGCGTGGGTTTGTGAGGGGGTTGGACTATGGCCGGCTCTCACTGGTTGAGGGAGAAGAGAAAAAATCCACAAAAAGGTGAGGGGGGCTGGCTTGGTTCAGCGGCTGCAGGGGGGAAAAATCTTTTAGGTTTAGGGTTTTTTGCATAGTTATTAAACCCGGCCCGGCCCGGCGGGTCGACCCGGGACCCGGTCGACCCGGTGGCTGGACCGGTTCGGGTTTAATAAAAGACCGGCTGTGGCAACAGCCCAGCCAAACCCGGGAGACCCGGGCAAACCCGGACGAGACCCGGGTTTTTTTTTTTTTTTTTAAATGTGGGATAAAAAAAAATTTTGTTTAAATATTTCAACTTAAAATGATAACATAGTATCTTTTCAATGTTGGGTTTGAAGCCCTTTCATATATATACTCTATGTTTACATGAAAAAAATTATATTTTTTCAATGTGGGATTTGAAACCCATTAGTATATATACTCTATGTTCCCAAGGAAAAAATCATGTTTTTTCAATGTGGGATAAAAAACCTTTTGGTTTAAATACTTCAACTTAAAAGGATAACATAGTATCTTTTCAATGTGGGATTTGAAGCCCTTTGATATATATACTCTATGTTCCCATGAAAAAAGTTATGTTTTTTAAACCAAAATGTTTTTTATCCCACATTGAAAAAACATGATTTTTTCTTTAGGAACATAGAGTATATATACTAATGGGTTTCAAATCCCACATCGAAAAAACATAACTTTTTTCATGGGAATATAGAGTATATATATGAAAGGGCTTCAAATCCCACATTGAAAAGATACTATGTTATCCCTTTAAGTTGAAGTATTTAAACCAAAAGGTTTTTTATCCCACATTGGAAAAACATGATTTTTTCCTTGGAAACATAGAGTATATATACTAATGGGTTTCAAATCCCACATTGAAAAAACATAACTTTTTTCATGGGAACATAGAGTATATATATCAAAGGGCTTCAAATCCCACATTGAAAAGATATTATGTTATCCCTTTAAGTTGAAGTATTTAAACCAAAAAGTTTTTTATCCCACATTGAAAAAACATGATTTTTTCCTTGGGAACATAGAGTATATATACTAATGGGTTTCAAATCCCACATTGAAAAAATATAATTCAACTTAAAATACTTCAACTTAAAAGCTTAACATAATATCTTTTTAACGTGGGATAAAAAACTTTTTAAAATATTATTTTAAACTTGATTATTTATAATATATATAATCTATATTTACATGAATTTTTTCATATGAAATATTGATTTTTTTTTAATTATTACGGGTTAATCCGGGTCAACCCGGGTTGACCCATGAAACCCGAGACCCGGCCCCTTGGCCGGGTCAACCCCCGGGCCGGGTTTAATAACTATGGTTTTTTGTTCTTGTGTTGTCTCTCCCCCCAATCTCAAAATTACCCCCCCTTTGTGTGAGTTAAAGACCAGTATTTATAGGCAAAAATGTTGCCAAGTTTTTCAACTTGGTCCCTCAACTTCTTTATTTTTGTAAATTTTGATTTTTCTTATTTTTTTGTATTTTTTGAAAACGAGCAATATCAACGTCGACTCAACGAGGAAAATCAATGTTTTTTAAAAATGACGCGTGAAAAGTCGAACGCGTTTGAAAATCTTTTAAAAATTTAAATTCTTTTTTTTTAGACGACGTTGAAAAATGCTAAAAGGACGAAAATATATTAAAAAATATATTTTTTTGGATTTTCATTGTTTTTCTCTATTTTTGGATTTTTTGAAAATATATCAAAAACATGGGTCAAAATTGGGTAGCAACAATGTCTAATATTTGTTTTTCAAATTTGTCACTTTTTTGTTGTTTTTTCAGTTTAGTCATTTGATTTTTGAAACCTCTTTGATTCAGTCCTAAAGTTTTTGATTTTTTTTTTCTAGGTTTGTAAGATAAGGTAAAAATATAGTATTAGTGCTTAAAATCAATTGGTACCCTACCAAAATTACAATCGAAATTTCAGCATCCCTAGTATCTAGGACATCCATGTATACATTCAAAACAATTTCTCAATTCTCGGTCCAACCATCTTGAATCATTTCTTTTACCACAACATGACAACCATTTTATTGTTTTCATCATCAAGTTATCACAATCAATCATCTTGATAATCCAAAACAATATCATATAAAGCTATAAAAATATTACACGTAACAATACATATTAAAAGTAATTTTACTAATTAAGTGCATACATTAAAAACCGAATTATTTAGGATACTTATCATAGATTACATACAATTCAAATTACTTCACGTAACCAATTTAAAAAAATATACGAAGTCCATTTCTTAAGATTAAACAATAATAATACAACCCCAGGTTACTACTCCAGACAAGTAACAATAAATGTTAAAATTGGGATACGGGTTTTTCTAGCTTTTAGAACCCATATCCCAACATCTTTTTATCTGCGAATATCATTGGAATCTCCACAACCTCACTCTCAATACTAAAACAGACTCTAATTAATCTAAAACTCAAAATCATATTAAAACAAAACAAACCTTTTGGATTGCGATCTAATCTTTCAGCATGATTAAATAATAAAACCATCTTCATTGAATTCGTCTCTTTAAGATGAACATGGTCATTGAACTCTTCTCTCTAAGGTTTTGTACACTTTGTAGACAATAACAGGTTGCACAAGCTATTTGAAATTTACTATAATGTGGAGCATATATATCTCCAGTCTAAGCTGAACTTGCACGAACTGTTGGATTGCCTTATTTGTTCTTGACATGATCAATCTTTAGCTTTTAAAATTATCAGTTGTTCGCTAATTGTTTATTAGTTGACACAGATGCAATTTAGTTGCATTCAGTCTGTTTCTTTTCAGTAGATTTTCTTTTTCCAGTTAAATATTTTCACATATCAACTTGGTATCTATGGATATTGCAGTATCTTAGAGAGAACCAGACCTTTGTTGGCACAGCTCGCTACTGGACAGAAACTTTGCCAAGACCTCATCGCTTGGGGTCGAGGAAAAGGTAAAGATGTTAATAGTTTGTTTACTTTTCTCTCCAATCCTACAATCTTCTCGTTTAAGGATTTAATTCTAGAGACCTAGCTAGTCAAAATCTTGGATTTGAGGGACATTACAAGATTTCACAGTTTTATTGATGAAAATATTTTGTCGATGTGTGATTATGAGGTCGTTGGTAATTTATTTACCGACGTCTTCACCGATGAAATACGTCCGTCGGCTCTTTTTTTGTCAGTAATTTCACATTTCGTTGCTATATTAGTCGGAAACACAAAAAAACCATTTGCTGATGGTTTTACAAACGGAATTTGCTCGTAAAAAAAAAAGTTTCCTACTTAAAATATATCGACGGATTTTATTTTATCGGTGATAGCGTGATTTACCGACAATCATATACCGTCGGTAAATTTATCGGTAAATATTTGAAATAAAAGAGGCATGATGATGGCGGCCAGTTCTACCAGCTGTACATGTCGAATCCTTCTTGCTTGTGGCGGTTACTAAACTAACACGAAACGATTACTAAAGTAAAGGCTTAGAAAGGAATAAGAAAAGGAGAGTGGAAAAAAAAAAAAAACACTAATTGAGAATGATAGATATCTATAAATAAATTATTTTTTTTTCTTCAAATTAGAATCGTTATCTCTATACACTATTGTCGCTAAAATTATAAAATCATTTTATAATTTATCATTATTTTCTATACATTATTGTTGCTTTTTTTTTTTTCATATATATATTACAAATTTTCACTTGAAAGAGCAAAGCTATAAAATCCTCAATCTGAAATTCTGAAAGAGGTAGCGGCTGCTAAAACAACAACATTTTAGCTAAATAAATAAAGTTTGATGCCTTAATCATGCTGATAAAAAAGACTACCACATTGATGTCTTTTTTTTTTTCCCTTTAAAATGCTGTATGTTTGTTCTCTTTATGCAATTCATTGGATTCTGCTTTCTACGGCCTTCTCTCTCACACCTTCCGCGAAGATCTACCATGGCTTCTGCTTTCTTCTCCTTTTTTTTTTCTCCCATCCTTTTGAGACTCTCGTCCTTCCGCAAAGATCCACCATAGCTCTTGAGTTGAGTGGAGGTCAATTATCTGTGCTGTCATTGAGGTTTTGGTCCCCGGGCTGTCCTCTCCTGAGGTTCGAGGCTTTTTCAAAAGGCACAAGCTCAACCAATGGAAAAGTTGAAGTTCATCTTTAAATTATTCTCCTTTTTTATTTTTTTCACAAGTATTTAACCGTTCAATTTGTAAGAACATCGGTCTTTTTTATAAGCCAACAATTACACTTTTTAAATTTGCTATTATTATACTATACTTGGGAAAAACACTGTACATGTATTGTGAACATAAACTCATTACATCATGAACGATATTGTAAATATAAAATGTTTGCACTGTGGACAACACTATAATGCCTGTGAAGAACATTGTCTTTTCTGTATTTAGTTAAAAATTATTATTGTGTCTGGCTTGGTAGCTAAACCCAAAAGCATTGGGTCTGGTTTGCAGCTAGACCCAAGTTTGGGTCCGGTGCCCAACAACGTTGGCCGAGTTTGTTTAATTCAAATTCTAGGCCTACAATTTACTCTGAGTAAACCGGTCGACCTGCTAGGTCAACCTGGAACTCGGGTAACCTAGCAAAAACCCGGTAAAGATCTTTTTTTTTTCATATTTTTTAGTTGGTTACTAACTCATTTCAAAGTTCACTATATAAATAATATTTTAAACTTAATTGTTTACAACATGTATAGCATATATTCACATGAATTATTTCTTAATTTTTTTTTATATAAATTAATAAAACATCAAATATTTTTTAAAGATTTTTCTGGGTGACCCGAGGCCTCGACCGAGTCTGTTTCATTCAATATTTGGGTCTGCAATTGACCTGAAGTAAGGGTCAACCCGAAACTCAAGTGACTTGACATAAACCCAATAGAGACCTTTTTTCTTTCTTTCTCAAATGTGTTTTTTTTTTCCCATCTAGAGACCTCTTTTTTTTTCTTCATATTTTTCAGTTAGTTACTAACTTATTTTAAAATTCACTATATAAATATTAGAATAATATTTTATTTTTGCAACGTGGGATTTGAAGCCTTTTAATAAAAATACTCTATATTTATAAGAAAAAAAGTAATGTTTTTTCAATGTAGGATAAAAAACCTTTTTGATTTAAATACTTTAACTTAAAAGAATAAGATAGTATCTTTTCAATGTGGAATAAAAAATCTTTTGAAATAATCTTTTAAACTTAATTGTTTACAACATGTATAGCGTATATTCACATGGATTATTTCTTAATTTTTTCATATAAAATATTAAAACCTCAAATATTTTTTTTTAATTTTTCCGAGTTGACCCGAGTCAACCCATGTAACGCGGGACTCGGCCCCTTAGTCGGGTCAACCTCTAGGCTGGGTTTGATAACTCTAGTTGCCATGAAAATATAACTTTAAATAATGCAATTGAAATGAAATAAAGTTACGTGACCAGTTAAAAAACTAAAACCTGAAAAATACACCAGAACTCCTCTATTTTATTTTGTTCAAGGGCCTCTTTTAAAAAATATTAATTTTTTTTGTTATGTGTTTAATTTTCGGAGTGGTTTTTTTTGTTCATCTTTGGTTTGGTTTTTATATTTTATATAGATAAATTATATTTTTGAAAATAAAAAATATTTATTGTTAGATGATATTCTTAATATGTGTAGCTTTACATGTTTTTTTTTTCCTTTTATTTTATTCAATCAATTTAATGTTTTTTTTTCAAGATTCAATATCCTGATCTACATTTGTCTCTCAGTTTTTCAAGTTTTATTTTTAGGTGTTATTAATATTTTTTTTATTGATTTATTAACGAACATAATTCTTAGTTTATTTGATTACATGTGTGCATAAACTTTTTGGTTTGTTATGTTTTTTGAACTACCAAAATGCATTGGAAAAACCTACATAGATAATTTTTTTATGAAAAATAAAAATATTCACCGCGGGTCACATAACTAGTAATAATTATTATTATTTATGTGATAATTTTACCCGTAGTTTGGAAACCCGGTTTGGCAGGTCGACCCGGGGCTGGAACCAGGTCAGGTTGAAGAAAAAACAGGGGAAGAAAAAACCGGTGTGACCCGGTTGCAAACCAGTTGACTTTTATTTATTTTTTGTTTTTTTACTAAAATGACGTCGTTTTGATTTTTTTTTTAATTTTTTTTTGACTCGGCCAACCTGGTGACCTGGTCAAAACCCGAAACTCAGGCCTTGGACCGGGCCGGGTCTTAAAACTATGATTTTACCAATATTTGTCAGCCTTGTACCAAATACCCAAACGAAGTTTATTTCTCAAAAAATATTTTTGAACCTAGCTTGTAATTTTAGAAGTTTACATTTTAGCCATTAACTTCATTTCCCACAGTTTCACTCTTTGAATATTGAGTTTTGGTCCTTGCAATTCTCCTAAAAGTACATTTTGATTCCTAAAGTTTTTATTTTATATTTATAGTTTTAGCTATTTATATTTAATTCTAAAACTTCATTTCCTCACATTTCAATTCCTTAATGTTAAGAGTATAGAGATAAAGTCGTTAGAGAAAAGAGAAGTATTTTGGTTAGTTGTATTTCAAGAACAAAAATATGTTGATTTTAGTGTCAGTAGATTTGTCTTTAAAAGAGAAGTTTAATGAATGTGGTTTTGCATTTTAATCATATTGTAAAAGATAGATGGGTGTTTATAAAGTTTTTTTTCATATGGTTTTATTTTTTTTAAGGTTCCAAGATATTTTTGGTTGAACAAAAGTTGAAATTTGAGTTTTGGAAGTCCAAAAACTTGGATTTTAATTTCTTAACAGACAACAACATGTTATCTGCCCAAGTAAATGACTTGTTATTTGTTCTAATTAAAAATAACTTAGATACATGACATGTTATATGTTTTTTTTATTTATAAAAAAACACGCAAGCTTGATTTTCTAGGTCAAAGACGCCTGATCATTTCTGAAAATCAAGCGATTGAGCCTAGCCTTTCAAGCATAGGTGCGCATCAACTTCATTCACTTGACCTTTAAATATTGCACTTGAATCTTTACAAAAGAATAAAATATATATTTTATTATTGTGAATTTTTATTTTGTTTCTATGAATTATTTATTCTTTTATTTTTCCTTACAAGTGCATAAACAATTATCAAGATATGATTTTTTTTTTCCTGTTTTACTGAAACTTTTTTTTCAAATCATGAAGAGTTTTTATTTAGAAAAATGCTTCTAATAAAAAAAAACATTTTTTCTTCAAAATAAAAAAACAAATGAATAAGGAGAAGGGGATTTTGACCAAAGAAATATATTTTTTTCCTCATGAATTTAAATTATTAGAATTCTTAAGAATATTGATTTTAATTACTTTAAGTTTTAATTGAAAAAATCATGTTACTTATAAAAAAACCAAAGTCAACTGTCATTAACCTTCAAAACTCATGATCATGATGTTAGGACTAACCATATAGAAAGCAAATAAAAAAAAATAATAAAGTAAAATTCTCAGTAAAAAAAAGTTGAGGCGTTAAACTTAGTAAAAAAAGATATAAAAAATATTCAAGTCAACCATGTGACTATGGGCATGTAATTTAGATAATTTTATAGAAAGGAAAGCAAAAACAAACATGAAAATCAAAACAATATCTAATTAGTTGAAGGATTTAAAAATATCAAAAGAAATATTGCCAAATTTAATAAAAAAAAAAATGATTAGAGATAAATAGCAATAAATACTATTTTTATAAAATTAAAAAAATTAAAGAAAAAATCAATAAAAAAAAATATTAAAAACACAAAAATAACAAAAAAAAAATAAAAACTATATATAATATAAATATTTACCGCACATATCAACCATTGGTTCCAAATAAAACCAAAAAATAAAAACACTGGACACTTGCGGCCATCAGGTCCAGACCTCCCTGAAAGGTAGAAAGAACTTCATATGCATTTGCAATACCATGCCACAACCAAATTAATCGTACCAAAAACATCCTTTATTCATTATTAAAGGTCTTCTCATGAACAAAACATAAAAACAAAGTGAAAGAAAAAAAGATTGGTTTCAATGGCAAATGCATAAGCAAAAAATAATCAAATATGGAAATCATAAAGAGAGCAATGAAAGGACAAAAATTAAATATTAAAAAATAAAATTAAAAAAATATATTAATTTTTATTATGAAGAAACCAAAATTAACCTGGGAAAACCTTTAAAAGCCGTGGCTCAATAATAGTAATAAAATTTCAGTTCAATCTGATAGTTAGATTGAAAATTACACCCAATAACAAAAAACTGGTCAAAATTATAATTTTTCTTTACATTTGCAAATTTCTTTGAAATTTTAACCCAAGTTAAAGCACTATATTAGAAGGATTAAAGTAAAATTTTAGTATTTTCTATAACCCGATTGAAAATTATGAATTTATATAATAAATAGTACCGTATAATAAATAAAAGAAAGAAAACAAAAAATAATCTAGCATGAGAGGGATATGATTATAGACTTTGACTCTCTTAACTAAAAAACATTATAGATTTTAATTTAAAAAAATAGCTGATTTGATGGAGAAAATATATATTTTTAACTAATTTAATTTAATATAAATTTTTTTAATATTAATATAAAAAAATATTAATAAAATTTTAACATGAATTATAACCCACCCAATCCTCCAACATGCCTCGCCCTGGGTACAATGTTTCCAGGCTGGCTTGGAAACTCTTCCTTCTTAAATATGGTAGCGTTGACACTTTCTGGATGTAAGAACTGCATCTCCTTACCATCATTGGGGCAGCTGCCATCTCTAGAAGAGCTCGAAATTGAAGGATTTGATGATTTCGTGGCAGTTAGTTCTGAGTTCTATGGAAGTGCTTTTCCCTCATCTTGCAAAGCTCTTGATAGCAGGTTGTCCTGAGTTAAATGGAAGTGACTCTTCGATGGAGAATCCATTAAATCCCTCAAAATATTACAGTTCAAGGGGACGAAAAAATGGCAGGAATGGAAAACAGATGTAGCTGGTGCTTTCCCTCAGCTTACAGATCTCATCATATTAGGTTGTCCCGAGTTAACAAGTGTCGTGCCTCGTCACCTTCCTTCTTTATCGATTATTGGTATTGAAGAATGTCCGCAGCTTGGGGAAGGATTTTGGATACGTAAAAAAAATTCATAAAATTAAAGTGAAAATACAAATAAACTTATTGTTAAAGTTATATTTTTTAATGTTTTATAAAATATAATTCATTTATAATTAAATTTAAATCTAAATTGATATTGCAACAACCTTCCTTTTAAGTGGGATAAAATAATAATTTAACGTCAACTAAAAAACAAAATAATTAATTTTTTTTCTTACCATGGACATGTGATTTAGATAATTTTATTGAAAGGAAAGCAAAAGCAAAACACAAAAACTAATTTCATAAAAATTAAATATTGAAGAATAAATTTTTTTTTGAATAATTTCTCTCATGAAGAAACCAAAATCAATATGTGCAAACCCTTAAAAAAAAAAGAAGAAGCTAAGTGACAAAATCTTAAAAATACCAATAAAAAAAGAGTTAAAACAAAATAAACATAAGTAAAAAAAAAATAAAGATTAAATTCAATATTAAAAAATAGAAATTAAATAATGAGGAATAAAATCAAAACAATATCTAATTAGTTGAAGGATTTAAAAATATCAAAAGAAATAGTGTTAAATACTAGTTTTATAAAAGAAAAATAAAAGAAAAAAATCAATAAAAAAAATAAAAACAAGAAAAAATCAATAAAAAAATAAAAACTATATGTAATATAAGTGTTATCCGCACATATCAACCATTGGTTCCAAACAAAACCATAAAATAAAAAAACTGGACACTTGTAGTCATCAGGTCCAAACCTGCCTGAAAGGCAGAAGGAACTGCATATGCATTTGCAATGCCATGCCACAACCAAATCAATCGTACCAAAAACATCCTTTATTCATTATTAAAGGTCTTCTCGTTAACAAAACAGAAAAACAAAGTGAAAAAAAGAGAGAGAGAGAGAGATTGGTTTCAATGGCAAATGCATAAGCAAAAAATAATCAGATATGGAAACCATAAAGAGAGCAACGAAAGGATAAAAATCGATCAAAAAACCCTGAAAGAAGAAACAACACACATTCACCTCACGTGTCCTCTATCGGTTTGTTCAAGAAAAAAAAAGACAAGAACTGCATCATCACCTCCACCTCCACCTCCACCCTCTCTCAGTAGCTTCTTCTTCTCCAATGTGGATACCTTTTTGGTTCTTACATGTTCTATGCCTCCTCTCCCTTTTCTAAATCATGGCTACAGGTGAAGAAAACAACTCTAATCCCACCCAAGAACAATGCTCTAATACCAAATTCGATAGGAGACAAAAGAGATATGAAGTTAAAGAAGAGAGAAAAGAAAAGGAAGCCAACAAAAGAGAATAAAAGGCTGAACAAATACTAAAACCGAACAAGTAATTAAGCTCATAGCTCACTAAATAAAATACTCAATAATAATTAAATTAAACCTAATAAATAATGTTTAATTAATAAATTTCAACTAAAAATTAAAATAAATTAAATTAAAACATAAGTTAAAGTCCAATTTTGTTAATATGCGAGCTGATTTATGATAATATAAATGGTTCCCCACTATTTTTTTGTCTTTGGTGGAAAAAAAGAGAGGTGCATATTTTTTAATGATTTGAGCTACCCTATGATTTATGATAATATAAATGGGTGTTTCGAGTCAGTATCCCTACACCCTACTATTTGTTTGTCTTTGGTGGAAAAAAAAAGAGGCGCATATGTTTTTGTTAGGCCAAAAGTAACTTTGCTTGCCCTAAAATAAGAAAAAGAAGGTTGCACCTTCAACCTTTTAACCTTTAAGAAGAAGTGAAAAGAAAAGGTAGAAGCAGACATCATGATTATCCAAAATGCAATATTTGATCCCTGGTCCAAGCAACAAATCCACGGCTATCACAAAGATGTTGTCCACTTCTTTTGCCTTCCTTCTCTTACTTTTCTAGCTATGTTTTCCTAAACTTTCATCCCCTCTCAGCGCTGGAATGCACTAAGTGATTAAAATATAAAAATAAACAAGATTTAATTCAATAAAATAGCCATGATGATGGCGGGTGGTTTACCAGCTGTACATGTCGGTTTAATTCAAGATTTTAGCTAAATAAAATAAAGTTTGATGCCTTAATCATGCTGATAAAGATAAAAAAGACTACGACATTGATGTCTTTTTTTCCCCTTTAAAAGTATGTATGTTTGTTCTCTTTATGCAAGTCATTGGATTCTGCTTTCTACACCTTCCGCGAAGATCCACAGGATGTCATTGATGAAGTTTTGGTCCACAGGCTGTCCTCTCCCGAGGTTCTAGGCTTTTTCAAAAGACACAAGCTCAATCAATGGAAAAGTTAAAGTTCATCTTTAAATTATTCTCCTTTTTTATTTTTTTCACAAGTATTTAACCGTTCAATTTGTAAGAACATCGGTCTTTTTTATAAGCCAACAATTACACTTTTTAAATTTGCTATTATTATAATTATTATTTATGTGATAATTTCACCCATGTTTTTTTAGCCTTCTACCAAATACCTTCTAATAGTAATGCCAAATGAAGTTTTTTAAAAAATATTTTTGAACTAATTTTATGTGTTTATATTTTAGCTGTAAACTTTATTTCCCACATGTTTCACTCTTTGACTATTGAGTTTTGTTCTTGGAAATTCTCATTAAAATTTACTGTGGCTCCTATTTTTTTCCTATCCTTGTAGTTTTAGCTATTTATATTTAATTTTAAAAATTAATTTTCCTTACATTTCAATTCCTTGATATAGGTAGTATAAAGAGAAAAATACTAGGAAAAAAAAAGAAGAACAAAGAAGTATTTTGGTGAGTCATATTTCAAGAACATAAATATTAATTTTAGTGTTAATAGATTTGTTTTTAAAAAGAAAGTTAAATCAATGTGATTTTACTGTTTAACCATGATAGAAAAGACAAATTGGTGTTTATAAAGTTTTTTTGTATGGTTTTTGTTAAGGTTCCCAATATATTTTTGGTTAAAAACAAGTTGAAATTTAAGTTTGGTAGTCCAAAATGTTGGTTTCTAATTTCCTCCTAGACAACAGCATATTATTTGCTAAAGTGAACAACATGTTATTTGTTTTATTTCAAAAAAAATTTGGACAAATAACACGCAAGCCTAACCTTTTAGATTCAATAGAGGGTGATCATGCAGCAAATCAAGCATTTGAGCCTAGCCTTTCAAAGCATGGGTGCGCATGAGCTTCATTCACTTGGCCTTTAAATATTGCACATGAATCTTTACAGAGGAATAAAATATATATTTTGTTATTGTAAATTTTTATTTTGTTTATGCGAATTAACTATTCTTTTATTTTTCCTTACAAGCGCATAAAAATTATAAAGATATAATTTTTTTTTTACTGAAACTTTCTTTTCAAATCATGATGATTTTTTATTTTTTAAAAATGCTTCTAATAAAAAAGACATGTTTTCTTCAAAATAAAAATAAATAAATAAGGAAAAGGGAGTTTTGACCAAAGAAACGTTTTTTCCCTCATGGATTTAAATTATTAGAATTCTTGAGAATATTGGTTTTAATATCTTTAAGTGTTAATTGAAAAAAGGGTTTTATTAATAAAAAATTATTCAAAATAGGAAAAAAAAATAAAAGAGATGAAGAATTTGAAAAAAAAAATTCTATAAAATTTAAATCATCCAAACTCTTTCAAATATTTATTTTAATTGCCATATAATTAAATAAAAATTAACTATAAAAATGGTCTCGCTGTCTTTTCTATTTCCTTTATTATAATATTTATATGCATCTATGTTTTGCTTTTTTATTAGAAAAATCAACTTCTTAATTTAAATTTAATCTTGAATTAACATTCATGTTTTTTTTTTTTTTACAGTTTATATATTTTTAAATTTATTGTATTAAACACATATATTATCTTTGTATTCTTCGATTAACAAATTTATTTATTTATTTTTGTTGAAATTTGTTAATATAGTATAAAACACAACAATAATATTAATACCTGTACCTGAATCGTGGAGCGCTGATACAATATAATATAATTAATATAATTTTCTTGTCTCTTCTTTTCCTATAAAGTCTACGTATTCCCATCATGCAATTCAGTGGCTTAATTATCATTCTCTCTCACATAATCACTTTCTCACCCTTCCGCAAAAATCCACCAGGCCTCCTGCTTTCCACTACTCCTTTTGTCTCACATATTCCCACTCTCACCCTCTCTGCGAAATCCACCATGGCTCTGGAGTTGATCGGAGGATCAATTCTCTTGTTTATGTTATAAAATAAATGCTAAAATCTTAATAAAAATAGAGTAAAAACCAAACATTATATGAAAAAATTATATCCTGAATATTTTTTTTAGTGATTTAATTCTAAGGAATTTTAATTTAAATTGAGGAAAAAAGACTTCTTAACAAAATAAAGCTTACAATATTACAGTAACAAACATGCTCGAAAACAACTTTTTCAAAGCTGCTTGTTATATTACTCCTCATGGAACCAAATGAATCCATAACTTACGAGATTTATTGCAACTCTTGCTCACTTGTCAAATATTCCATAACCATGCTTGCTTTCAAATATATATACCAAAGGCTCTCCCTGTGATTTTCAACTTTCCTTTCACTAATAATTTTCTACAAATATTATCTTTTTATACTTCAATTAACAAATTTATCAATACTACAAAACACACCTATAATACCGGTTCTTATTGCATCTCCAGTATAAAATATTATTTAAAAGAGTTAAATTATTAATATGACTTTTCAAATATAGTAAATATGATTTTTTTTTTGCTGCTTACATACACTCCAATAGTAAAAAACCATTTAAAAGAGTTATTTGTATTTTAATACATTTGATATACAATTATTTTAACAACTCGATATGATTTGGTTGACTTGAAGGGTTTTAAAACAACTTGGATGATTATCCATCAATTTAATATTAGCTGCCATCTCTAGAAGAGCTTGGAATTGAAGGATTTGATGATGTCGTGGCAGTTAGTTCTGAGTTCTATGGAAGTGACCCTTCGATGGAGAACCCTTTTAAATCCCTCAAAATATTAAAGTTTGAGGGGATGCGAAACTGGCAGGAATGGAATACAGATGTAGCTGGTGCTTTCCCTCATCTTGCAGAGCTCCGCATAAGACATTGTCCGCAGCTTGTGGTTTCAATTCCAGAGGCTCCCCTGCTCAGCAATATCGATGTATCTGAGGGCGATGAAAGTCGTGTAATTGGGCGAGCAAGGAGATCCTGTCGTGTTCCGTACCTAAGTAGTACTGGTCAGTTTCATTTTAGATTAAGTAGTACTGGTCAGCTTCATTTTAGACGAGATCCCCAGCTAAAGGGAATGGAGCAAATGAGTCATTTGGTTCCCTCTTCTTTCACTGAAATCAAAATCGAGGAATGTAGTTCATTTAAGTGCTGCCAGCTAGACCTTTTACCCCAGGTATCCACACTTACCATTGAACATTGTCTCAATCTCGAATCCCTTTGTATAGGCGAGAGACCTCTCCCTGCTCTCTGTCATCTGACAATCAGTCACTGTCCTAAATTGGTGTCTTTCCCCAAAGGAGGACTCGCTGCCCCACATTTGACAAGGCTTGTGTTAGAGGGTTGCTCATATTTGAAGTCGTTGCCGGAAAACATGCATTCCCTCCTCCCTTCCCTTGAGGATTTGGAATTGATATCACTTCCAGAAGTTGATTCGTTTCCTGAAGGAGGTTTGCCCTCCAAATTACACACACTTTGCATTGTCGATTGTATCAAGCTGAAGGTATGTGGTTTGCAAGCACTCCCTTCTCTTTCATGCTTCAGATTTACTGGGAACGATGTGGAGTCTTTTGACGAGGAGACGTTGCCCTCTACTCTTACTACCCTCGAAATCAATCGCCTGGAAAACCTGAAATCTCTGGACTATAAGGAGCTTCATCACCTCACATCTCTTCAGAGATTGTGTATCTTGAGCTGCCCTAAGCTTGAGTCCATATCAGAACTGGCGCTTCCCTCCTCCCTCCAATACCTTTATCTCAGAAATCTAGAATCTCTGGACTACAAGGGGCTTCATCACCTCACCTCTCTTGACACATTGAAGATCAAGAGTTGCCCTAAACTTGAGTTCATATCAGAACAGGTGCTGCCCTCCTCCCTTGAATACCAGGGGCTTCATCACCTCACCTCTCTTAGAAATTTGAGTATCCAGAGTTACCCTAAACTTGAGCACATATCAGAACTGGCGCTGCCCTCCTCCCTTGAATGCCTTCATCTCTGTAAACTGGAATCTCTGGACTGCATTGGGCTTCAGCACCTCACCTCTCTTCACAAATTGAAGATCGGGAGTTGTCCTAAACTTGAATCGTTGCAGGGGCTGCCTTCCTCCCTTGAATTCCTTAAGTTATGGGATCAGCAAGACGGGGACTACAAGGAGCTTCGGCACCTCACCTCTCTTCGCAAAATGAAGATAAGGAGGAGCCTTAAGCTTGAGTCCTTTCAAGAAGGCACACTTCCCTCCTCCCTTGAAGACCTTGAAATGTGGGATTTGGAAGATCTGGAATTTAAGGGGTTTCGGCACCTCACCTCTCTTCGTAAATTGCATATCTGTAGTTCTCCTAAGCTCGAGTTCGTGCCAGGAGAGAAGCTGCCCTCCTCCCTTGAATCTCTTCAAGTATCAGCTATGATAAATCTGGAATCTGTAACGGGGCTTCAGCACCTCACCTCTCTTGGCAAATTGATTATCTCGGATTGTCCTAAGCTCGAGCCCGTGCAACAGAATGGCTGCCCTTACTCGAAAGCGGTGCCATTGGACCTCATTATACGAGGATTCAACGTTTATATATAGGTCTTGATCGTTTGCTGGAAAATAGTTTTTTCTAGAAAATTGAATTCTGAAAAAGTATTTTTCGATGTTTGGTAGTGTAATAAAAAATAAGTTGGAAAATACATTTTCCAGTGTTTGGTTATGTCACGAAAAATGAGCTAGAAAATAACTTATTAATATTTTATTTTTCTCAAGTTTATTAAAATAACGAGGAACAAATCTTAGAAATTAAAAAGTTGAATGAGAATGAAATTGAAAAATATATATAATTTCATAAATTATCTCAAATAAAATAAATAATAATTAAAATAATAGAGATCAAATCTAAAAAATTAAAAAAAATGAAAGATGAAGAAATTAAAATAATAATAATCAGTATTTCATAAATTATTTTAAATAAAATAAGTAACAATCAAAAGAATGAGAACCAAATTTGATAGATAGAAAATTTCAATAAAAAATTGATAAGGAAAAGACAAATAGTAATTATAAAAATAAGGAGCAAAGTTAATATAAAAATTAAATTTTAAGAGATGAAATTGAAAAATAAATATTTAAAATAAAATATATATAGCAATCAAAAGTTTGAGGATCAAATTTGATATAATCAGCAAATAATGACATTTCTAAATTTTTCACAACTTCCGGAAAGTGTTTTCCGCCCAAATTTTTGCAGGAAAACACTTTCCTGAAAACCCAACCAAATTTTCCTTTGATTGGAAAATGTTTTCCGTTGACCAACTTTCATAATGGCAAACAAACACAAGAAAGTTTGGAAAATAATTTCCTTGAAACCACTTTCCGGAAAACAAACACATCTAAAAAGGAAAACACTTTCCTGGAAACCAAGCCAAATTTTCCTTTGACCAGAACGTGTTTTCCGTTGACCAACTTTTCTAATGGCAAATAAACACAGGAAAGTTTGGAAAGTAGTTTCCCGAAAAGTAATTACATTAATATTTGATAAAGAGATAATTAAGATTAAGATATTTAATCTCATAAATCATGTATTTAATTATATTTAAAAACTATATTTACTAGAGTTTTATATATATATATATATATAAACAATTGTATGCTCCAATGAAAAGTAAAAAAAGTTATATCCAATATAGAATGAAGAAACTTAAACAAAAAAAGATCTAGGTCAAATTGTATAATACGATAGCCTTGTGACAATAGATACATGATTAAGATAATTTTATAAAAAGAAAGTAGAAAAAAAAGAGGAACAAATACCAATTTTAAAAAAGTTAAATGTTTAAGGATGAAATTGAAAAAACATAAGGATATTTGATTTCGCAACATGGTTCATGTATTAAGCTGTGTTTAATAGGTTTTTTTTAAGAGTATATTTTTTATTTAATCAAACATTAATCTATGCAAATGAAAGGTAAAAAAATCACAAATTAAAACAAATTAAATCAAATCATGAAGCTCAATTATAAAACAACTCAATGTTGAATGATAAATTTTTTAAAACAATAATTAAGAAAAAAGATATGGGTCAACCCTTGCTAACTCGTTAACATTGCGACCATTGGTACATGATTGGAATAACCTCATAAAAAATAAATTGAAAGAAAAAAATACGAAGATCAATTTTCAAAAAAATTAAATGTTGAAAGATGAAATTAAAAAAATTATATATTAAAAATGACTAAAAACAAATACTAGAGTCAACCCATGTTAATATACTCACACATGAGTCAAACCTAAAAAAAAAAAAAACAATAAAGCAAATTTCTCAATAATAGAATGTCGAGGCATGAAACTTTCAATAAAAAACCAATATAAAAAAAATATGAATCAACCAGGATTAACTCGCTAATCCTGCGACTATGAAAACATAATCAGGATAACCCTAATGAAAGGAAAGTGATAAAAAAAGCACAAGAACAACTCTAAAAAAAGAAGTTGGAGGGTGAAATTAAAAAAACATAAAAAAGACCAAAGTCAATTGTCGTTAACCTTCAAAACTCATGATTATGATGCTGGGACTAACCATATAGAAGATTGTCATAACCAAATTTTTGAACAAATAATAAAAATTAAATATAGTTGACAATTGGGTTAAGACAACAAATCTTGAAGTTTAGGGATAAAATTATCAGATTTGAGAATAAATTGGTCAGAAATTGAAGAATTAATAAGTTTGGAAATTTATTTAAAATTTGGATTATTTTAATTAATGAAATTATAAGAATTAATAAGTTTGTGAACTTAATTAAACTTTGATTGAATTAATTAAATAAATTCAGGGACTTAATTGAAATTTATTCAAAAAGGGGAAAATTGAAAGAATTAATTAAGGATCAAATTGAATAATCCAGGGACTTGATTGAAAATAATCCAGGAATTAAGGACTGTTTTGTAAAGTTCAATTTTTATTAAGGGTCCAATTGCCAAATTTCCAAAGTTTAGGGGTCAAATTGAAAATGTCCACGGGTTGCTTGAAAACGTCGTCGTTGCTGGGAACAGCTGTGTTCGTCGTCTCTATCCCGGTTCGAAAGGCTGAAGATCTGCAACAAATTTGATCCGATCGTGGACCACGTCTCTTGCCCATGATCCCTCTCGTGATTTGAATAATAGTCCTGCAAAGTTGGGATTGATTTAGGGGGGAAGCTCTCGAGCTCTATAAAAAGGGGACTCGAAACAGAGAACAAAGGGAGGAAAGAATCCAAAAAAAACACAGAGTCAAGAACGGAAGAATCAAGCCAAAAACAGAACCCAGAAACAAAGCAAGGAAGAGAGACAAACTCCATAAAAAACCCAGAGGGCCAACGTTAACATCTCCATCTTCTCGAACGCAGGGGACAGAGAGAAGAACGAAAACAGAGGAAATTCCAAGAAACAAAGAGGCTAGCAGAAGGGGAGAACAAGAGTGAAGCAACGAAAACCCAGAATCAAAGCAAATTCCCAGCAAGCCGGCCTCTTCATCATCTTCTCGGTTTCAACAGCCGCTGAACAAACAAAAGGAACACGCAAGCAGGTGAGCGCAGAAGGAAGATAAAGGGAAGCAGCGGACGAGAATCCATCAGCGCTGCAAGCATCTTCGGTCTCCAAAAGTAGGTACGCTCGTGTCTTCATTTTTTTGCCTTCGTTTAACTTGCAAGAACACTGCGCGAAGGCAATTTAATTGCCTTCGCACAGCGCTACGCACGCGTGAACAAGTTCACGGGTGCTGTGGCCCAGCCAGGTCACTGGCTTGGGCCAGTGACCGGGCTGGGTCTAGCCCAGCCCATGTGGGCTGAGCTGGGCCCAGCCCCAAAAAAATACATGCTGGGCTGGGTCCAGCCCAGCCCAGCCCAAAAAAATAAAAAATAGGAAAAAATAATAAAATAAAATAAAAGGCAAAAAATAAAAATATGTATGCATGAAAAAAATAATAATATAAATTTATTGGTTTATTCACTGACGCCAGAGTCAGGAATAAAAATACCGGTTTAAATTTATATTATTCATTGTATTTTATTTTTATTTAGCAAGAAAAAAATAATATAAATTTATTGGTTTATTCACTGACGCCAGAGTCAGGAATAAAAATATCAATTTAAATTTATATTATTCATTGTATTTTATTTTCATTTAATAAAAAATGTGAATGCGTAAAAATAAATTTATTTTATTTGTTTATTCACTGACGCCAGAGTCAGTAATAAAAAAAATATTAATTTAAATTTGTTTTTGTTTTTTATAGCTACGTAATATTTACCAACGCCAGAGTTGGAAATATTTGTAGTTAAATATTCACTGCCGCCAGAGTCAGGAATATTATAAGCAAATTTTCATAACGTAAACTAATAAACATTTAGCAATTTAAGACAAAACTAGCAATGCAGCCTGCCTCAGGCAGGACGTTTAAGGGGTGATAATATCTTCCCTTTTACGTAACCAGTCCCGAACCATAGAATCTATGTTGACCAGTTAGGGTTCCTAGTGACCGTAATACTAGGTGGCGACTCCTTAAACAAGACATTTTCCCCTAAAAGAACACGATGCCAGAAATTTGTTTTTTTTTTCATAATTCGAGATAATTTTTAAGGCCGCCGCGATGTCGAGTGCGACAAAGATAAATCCAAAAAAAAAAAAACAATATAGAAAAATTCTTAGTAAAAGAAAGATGAGACATGGAACTCAATAAAAAAAGCAACAAAAAATATCCGAGTCAATCATGTGACCATGAACATGTAATTTAGATAATCTTATAGAAAGAAAAGCGAAAAAAAATATTCTAAAACCAATTCCACAAACTTTAAATATTGAAAAATAAAATTAAAAAAATAATTTTCTAAAAAAGACTTGAAGAAACCAGAATCAACTCGTGCAAACCTTTAAAAGTCATGGCTCAATTAAAAAAGAAAAGCTAAGTGATGAAATCTTTAAAAAACCAATAAAAAAAGATTCAAAACAGAATAAACATAAGTAAAAAATAACGATCAAATTCAGCACTAAAAAAAAAATCAAATAATAAGAAATAAAATCAAAAGAATATCTAATTAGATGAAGGATTAAAAAATGTTTAGATGCTCTGCAAGAGTTGAGCACTACAAAGCATTTTAACCAGACACTTGTTGATCAAGTCAAGACAGCAATGGAGAACTCTACCGAGTTTGTTAGCAATAGTTTGGCCATTGTTGCAAAAATCCTGGGTTTGTTGTCTGATTTCAAAATCCCAATTCATAAAAGGTTACTTGGATCACTTGACCGGGTCAATAACCGGGTCGGGTTTAAAAACTATGGTCCAGATGCCGAACACAACAACCTTTGGTCCAACACAGACCCCAGAGCGGGCAAAACAGGGCTGCAACACTTAAGTGATTTAGATCTGCTATCCTGCCACATCCAAGTAACTTGGGTGAGGCACCTCTTTCCAGCCCTAGGTTTTTTGGGTTTAGAAAGGGATGCCTGACCCAAGTTCATAACAATAATAATTGATTTTACCTTTAAAATCAAATTTATGTTTTTTTTATAGTAATAATATTTATTTTAATTTTAATAATATTAATGAATTGAATAGTATTTATAATATTAATAATAATATTTAACTTGTCTGTCTAAGTTCTTATATTTTTTAATCTCTTTAAAAAAAATTTATGATTTTTCTTCGATGGTAATAGTATTTTTTTAAAATTTAGTAATGATAACAACAACAACAATTTTTAACTTCAAATCCATTATTTTTTTCAATATTAATAATATTTTTTACAGATTTATTAATTATAATCAAAATAACAATACATTAGGTGCGAGGGTTTGCACCCATCACGCGGTTCTGTAGACCCAGGCCTGATGGCTACAACCTGGGGCATGTAACACACCATGCCCCACCAAAACTAGCACTGACTGTTTTCTTCCAAACTATCCTTTCAATACAAAATACTTCTCAATGAAAAGACAACTCCACCCTTCCCCGACAATCTTTACAACTTTTTATGGTAAGAGAAACTTTGTCATTACACTACTTCAATTCACAGTATTTTGTATCTAGGTAAACAATAATAGGAATATTGAACCCTTTATATTGTATAATAATATTTTACTGTCAGTTTTGTTTATGCGCTGGATAAAGTTAATTAATTTAGTTATATAATTATCTTTATCCTGTATATTTATTAGTTTGTATACATGAAGTATATCTTAATCACGTCACATTAAATAAAACGTTAGCATTTATATGCCAACAATTGCAGCTCAAGAAGAAAAGCCGCGAATGATAGAGTTGTGCTTGGTTTTTCTCAATATTTCTGAGTCCATTTTGGTTCTTCCATGAAACAATACTAGTTGTTGTAACCCAATTTTGGATTCACCAAGATTTTCTCGAATGTTATTTTATTTCTATTATTATTTATAAAAATCCAAAAAAAATTAAGAAAAAGTTTAAAATTCAAAAATATATTTTTCTCGAGTCAACCGCATCTTTCCATCAAAACCAAGTCCATCGGGTCACACCATGTCGACCAGGCTAAAAAATGAGTTTCGGGCTGTTTCGGGTCAAAACCATCATATTCGATCAACACCGAGTTCACCGGGTCAATATGGGTCAAACCATGTCGACCAGGGTAAAAAATGAGTTTTCAGGCCATTTTGGGTCAAAACTGTCATTTTCATTCAAAACCAAGTCCACCGGGTCAATATGGATCCAACCATGTCGACCGGGATGAAAAATGAGTTTTAGGCCATTTTGGGTGAAAACTATTATTTTTGGTCAAAACCCAGTCCACCGGGTTGATACCCATTGAAAGTTTATTTTTTTTTTATTTTTTTTAATGTTTCAAAATACTTTTCGGTAATTAAAATTGATTTTTAGCGATTGAGTCGGGCTTTTTCTAATATTGATTTGAGTTTTTAATTTTACCTATATAAATATTTATTATTATATATAATAAAACAAAATCAATAATACAGAAATTTATCATATTAGACGGGGCAGTTGCACTGATTGTTGGCGAAGTGGTTGTGGCGATAAAATTTTTCTTTAAAGTAGATCCGTGACAGCTCCATCATGTATTAATGTCCCCTCCTCATTGGCTATAAATAGCTAGTGACAATTCGCCAAAGGAGAAGAAGAGAAAGAAAAGAAAAGAAAAGAAAAGAGAGAGTATAGATTTTGATTACTATTTGAATTTTCTTTAGTTTTTCTTCACGCAAGTAAGATATTGTTTTTTTATTAAAAACAATTTGAAAAATACCAAAAATATCCTAACCGTTAGATCTAATAGTATTATTTAATAGGGTTTACCATACTAGATTAAAACACAAATCCATCTCAGCCTTTGAAATAATCTTCCCTTAGATCCTATCGTTCCACGTCACTCGGTGTACCGAGCTTTCGGTGAACCGTGCCACACCAGATCAGCACCCAGACAATCCGGACCGTCGATCAACTTGCAGATAAATCCAATCACAACCGAAGGATCAGTTCATCCGCGATCCAACGGTTCACATCCTTCAGCTGCACCGGTGTACCATGCTAGCGTTCACACCGTAGCAAAACCTTAGAGCCTCTCTCTCCTCTCATCGGCGACTCCCTCTCTCTCGTCCGATCTCCCATTTCCAGCCGTCTCAAGCCTTTGAACCACCACAGAATGATTAATAGCCTCCTATCAAGCAAACCCCCGACTGTTTTCAGCGGTTTCGCTTCCTCATTTGGCCAGAAAAAGGCCGCGATTTGCGTCAGCCACCGAAGCTTCAAACCGACGATTCTCCCTCGTCAGCCATCAATGGCTGCCGCAAACACCTTCATCATAATCCTCTCCCTCAGATCTACTAGAATCAACCATTCGTTGGCCGGAAATCTCGCCGGAAAATTTTGCCACCTCCAACAATAACCGCGTGTGAGCCACACACGCCACCAGGGGTATTTTAGTAATTTTCTGAGAAATTCAAGGGTATTTCAGTCTTTTACCTATACAGTGACACTCAGGTAAATTTTTTGAGATTCCTAACAGTTTTTTTTTATTTTTATATATAAGTATTTGTAAATTTTCTTGCATGTAAAAAAACAAAAAAAAAAACCAAAAATAAATATAAAGGGAATAACGACGTAGGTCCAACATCCATCTTATCATGTCATTGTTTGTGGGTCCAAAGCCCAATTCTCAAGAATGGTTATACCCATTTCTCAACGATATCAAAATATTTTTTGTTTAATAAATGAATATTGTTTGTCGACACGTCTCTTTTTACAGAAAAGGACCGATGTTAAAAATTTATAATAAATATGGATTATGTCCATTATTTCCTTTTGGTAACTCAGACGTAAATCTCCTTTTTAGGGTTAAACGTCAATATTTTAGACGAGTTTTCTATTTTTAGGGACTGATGTCATTTGTTTGACGTGTCTTCTATTTTTAGGGAACGATGTTAACCAACTTTAAAAAAACAAATTGCAAATAAGCTCAAAACGTAATAGCATTTGAATCAACTATAAAAACACACAAGTAAGGGTAACCCTTCTCTTGAAAGGATGTTTTAAGGGTGGTGTCTACCTTCCCTTAATCACAACTAACCAAGTACTTGAATCTCTAGGACCAATGTCTAACTTGGGATTTCTAGTTCCCTCATATTACTAGATGGTGACTCCAATAAAATCTTCATTTCCTCCAATAAAAAACAACAATCTTTTTGTTAAATAAACAAAAAGTGGAGTCGTCGCCCGACATCGTGTATCGACACTAGTTGTCCCTTTTCTCTTCATTTTTTTCCTCTTAAAATACACATCAATCATTAAATTATTTCTCTAAAAACATTTAATTAACCATTTAATTTATAAACACACCAAACATGTTTAAAACCCAACTTCTACACCCTAAAATCAGCTCTTGTAAGCATTACTTCTATAATAATTCATCCCTATCTTTTAATTTCATACTAATGCTACCTAAGATTAATATTAGAGATGCTATGTGTTTGTTAACGTAGTCCATAAGCTTTTGCAAAATAACATTTGGGTTGGAGAATGCTTTATTCATATTAAACACCATCAAAATATATTAATTTCAATTAAAAAAAAACATTAATTCAAAGCTTTTACTTACAAAATATACTTTGAAAATCAGTTTGTAAATCTTATAATGTTGAAAGGCGTCCTAATAATTATATACAAATAATATTGAATCAATATATTAGAGAATAATATAAATTATATTTTGAGATCTCACGTAATAATTTAAGCTATTGAGTTGAGATGGTTTTTTGACATTGTATCATAACCTTAATGACCAAATGGTCACGAGTTCGAATCTCACCATCCCCAAGGTATTGTGAGTCTATCCAAATTTCAAGTCTAAAAGGCTTTCACTTGAGGGAGTGTGTTAGAAAATAATATAAATTATATCTTAGGACCTCACCTAACATCTTAAGTTATTGAGTAAAGATGATTTTTTGAATAATAAAGTTTATAAATCTCATAATGGTATCTCATAATGGTATACCATTAATAGTGAAAGATTTACTCAACCATGATTTTAAAAGTTTTCCTTGATGAACATGCCACGTTACTTAGCCAAGAAAATTAATACGATGTTGTAGGGCAATCTTTAAAACTTTTCCAGGCTGGCTTGGAAAGTCTTCTTAGATATGGTAAAGTTGACACTTTATGGATGTGAGAACTGCATCCTCTTGCCACCACTGGGCAGCTGCCTTCTCTAGAAGAGCTCCGAATTAAAGGATTTGATGAAGTCGTCGCTGTTGGTCCTGAGTTCTATGGAAGTGACTCTTCGATGGAGAATCCATTTAAATCCCTCAAACTATTACTGTTCCAGGGGATGAAAAAATGGCAGGAATGGAAAACAGATGTAGCTGGTGATTTCCCTCATCTTCCAGATCTCTGCATATTAGGTTGTCCCGAGTTAACAAGTGCCGTGCCTCGTCACCTTCCTTCTTTATCGCTTATTGTTATTGAAGAATGTCCGCAGCTTACGGAAGGATTTTGGGTGCGTGAAGAAGATTTATAAAATTAAAGTTAAAGTAAAAAAATATATTGTTAAAGTTATATTTTTTGATATTTTATGGAATATAATTTATTTATAATTGAATCTGAATCTGAATTGATATTGTAACAATCCATCAACCGGGATAAAATAATAATCTCATATCAACTGGAAAACAAAGTAATTAAATTTTTTCTAAGTCAACCATGTGACCATGGACATGTGATTTAGATAATTTTATCGAAAGGAAAGCAAAAACAAAACACAAAAACTAATTTCATAAAAATTAAATATTGAAGAAATTTTTTTTTAAAAAATATATAATTTCTCTCATGAAGAAACCAAAATCAATATGTGCAAACCTTTAAAATAAAAAAAAAGAAGCTAAGTGATGAAATCTTAAAAAAACCAATAAAAAAAGATTCAAAATAGAATAAACATAAGTAAAATAAAAAATAAAGATTAAATTCATTATTAAAAAATAGAAATTAAATAATGAGGAATAAAATCAAAATAATATCTAATTAGTTGAAGGATTTAAAAATATCAAAAGAAATAGTGTTAAATTTAATATAAAAATAAAATAAAATGATTAGAGACAAATAGCAATAAATACTATTTTTATAAAATAAAAATAAAAGAAAAAATCAATAAAAAAATAAAAACTATATGTAATATAAGTGTTATCCGCACATATCAACCATTATTTCCAAACAAAAACAGAAAATAAAAAAACTGGACACTTACAGTCATCAGGTGCAGACCTGCCTGAAAGGCAGAAAGAACTGCATATGATTTTGCAATATCATGCCACAACAAAATCAATCGTACCAAAAACATCCTTTATTCATTATTAAAGGTCTTCTCGTTAACAAAATAGAAAAACAAAGTGAAAAAAGAAGAAGATTGGTTTCAATAGCAAATGCATAAGCAAAAAATAATCAGATATGAAAACCATAAAGAGAGGACCAAAAGGACAAAAATCGATAAAAAAAAAAAAAAAACCCTTACTGAAAGAAGAAACAACACACCTTCGCCTCATGTGTTCCATCAGTTTGTTCAAGAAAAAAAGAGACAAGAACTGCAGCATCACCACCTCCATCCTCTCTTAGTAGCTTCTTCTTCTCTAATGTGCCTGCCTTTTTGGTTCTCACAAGTTCTATACCTCCTCTCCCTCTTCTAAATCATGACTACAAGTGAAGAAAACAACTTTAATCCCACCCAAGAACAATGCTCTAATACCAAATTTGATACGGGAAAAAAAAAATTAAGGTTAAAGAAGAGAGAAAAGAAATGGAAGCCACTGAAAAAAAAAAAAAGATGATAAATACTAAAACCTAAGCAATTAAGTTTATAATCCATTAAATAAAATAATCAACAATAATTAAATCAAACCCAACAAATAATATTTAATTAATAAATTTCAACTAAAAGTTCAAATAAATTAAATTAAAATATAAGCTAAAACTCAATCTCTTAATGATTTGAGCTATTCTCCATAATTTATGATCATATAAAAACATAAACAGTGTTTCAAATCTATATCCCCTCATTTCTTTTGTCTTTGTTGGAAACAAAAGGAGGTGCATATGTTTTTGTTAGGCAAAATAAACATATTTCCTGCCCTAAAAAAAAAAAAAGGTTGCACGTTCAGCCTTTTAACCTTTAAGAAGTGAAAAGAAATGGTAAAAGCAGACACCAGGATCATCCAAAATGCTATATTTGATCCCCGGTCCAAGCAACAGATCCAGAGCTATTAGAGCTATTACAGAGATCTTGTCCACTTCTTTTGCCTTCCTTCCTTCTCCCACTTTTCTAGCTATTTTTTCCTACTTCTTTCTACAAGCTTCAGATTCATATATTGTATAGAGAATTTGAGTCTAGTTTTTTAACAGTTCATAACCCTCGATCCATTTTGTGAATTTTCAAGATGATGTTGTTATAATTTCAAAAAAACTATTTGCATGCACATAGTTACAGAAAATTTATCTATCATCGATCATTAAATAATGTTTTTATCTCTTTCTAAAAACATTTAACCATTTAATTTATAAATACACAAAACATGTTTAAAAACCAACTTTCACACCCTAAAATCAACACTTGTAATCATTGCTTCTATAATAATTCATCCCTATTTCTCAAATTCATACTAATGCTGCCTAAGATTAATATTAGAGATGCTGTGTGTTTGTTAATGTAGACCATAAGCTTTTGCAAAATCACGTTTGGGTTGGAGAAGTGCATTTGCAAAATTACGTTTGGGTTGGAGGAATGCTTTTGTTAATAAGTAAAAACTATCAACATATAATTAAAAAAAAGACATTAATTCGAAGTTTTTATATACAAAACATACTTTGAAAAGCACTTTCAAATACAATGTACGAAAGCATATTGTCAAAGGCGTCGTAATAATTATATAAACAAATAATAATGAATCGATAGGTAATAATGTTTATAAATTTCATAATGGTAATATCACATTAATTGAAAGATCTACTCAACCATGATTTTAAAAGTTTTCCTTGATGAAAATGCCATGTCACTTAGCCAAGAAAATAGCCAGTATATGGTATCTCCGGCGTCGCAGTTCAATTTTTAAAACTTATTTATATTTAATTTTGTTGTAATTAAGCTAAATATTTGTAGGAATTCTAATAATTTAAATTGTGGAGAATAAACTTATTTCTTTATTCAAAACTCTCTTCTTTTTTTTGACAAAAATATAGTTTATATTAAGAACATGGTTTTTTTCTTTCCTTTTCCATTCGTTGAACATCTTATTATCTTCTTCTCTACAATTCTCTGCTTCTGCTTCCTTCCAATTCTCTGGGAAGATCCCATCATGGCTGTGGAGTTCATTGGAGGATCAATTCTCTCCGCTGTCATTGAGGTTCTGAGCGAGAAGCTGACCACTCCTGAGATTCTGGGCTTCTTCAAAAGCCACAAACTCAATGATGGTCTTCTCGGAAAATTGAAAGAAACACAAATAACATTTAACAGGATCAGCGAGTTAACTCATCAATTTAATTTAAGCTATAAATTAACATAATAATAATAATAATAATAATAATAATAATAATAATAATAATAAGGGAACTGACATATCTCTCAATTTTCACATAATTCTCTACTAGATCCACAAACAAAAGAAGAGAAATAGGCCCTCTTTTTTATGATTGTAAAGGCAAAAACCTTAAGGCAAGGGTTGATTGTGTATTTTTCAGTAGATGATAGATACAATTTTTTTTTCTAGAATTCAATTGAGAATTGGTTGATGGTTAGGGGATAATTAGAATATAACCCAAAAAATAATCTTGAAATTTAAAAGCATAATTAAATGGATTCATCAATTAATTACCAGCTTTGTTCTTGTCCTAGGGACAGCCTTCCAACATCAGGATGTTATGGATGTGTGTAATCGATGCATACATTCCTATAAGTAGCATGCCTTTTAAATTTATTTTAATTTTAACAATATATGAGCAATAATATCATGGATAATTTAGATCTTATAATTCAGGACCTTCTCATAAATTTTCTCAATCAAAACTTTAAATTCCTTACAAAACATATATTTTTTTTAATCCAAAACATACAATTTGAGTGGAATCCATAATCAAATATGAATGGAAAGATTTAGTCAAACATGGCACCATGAGGACCAAATGGAAAAGGTTGGGAACTCAATTTGCATCAATGGAGAGCCTAATTGAACAAAAAAATGACAATTTAGGACTAAATTGAAGAAATATATTGAGTATTGGGGCAAACTTGCAAAATAATTAAGTTTAGAACCTTAATTGAACTTTTAATGGGCCTTATTAATTTAATTAACAGCTTAAACCAAAATAAAATTAAGTTTGAAAGTTTGAAAGTTTAATTAACTTAATTAAAGGAAAAATAAGTTTAATTTAGCCGAAATGCTACATTGGGTCCCTATCCGAGCAACAGATCCATTCGGAGCCACAACAAAGATAGTCGGATGTTTGCTTTCCTTTATTGTCATATTCGGAACTCTGCCTTGCCAGCACTTGACAACCTTTTTCCCTTGCATTGTTATATTTTGTCCCATTTAGAATTGCGGGTTCTTCGTTAAAATTTAACTCTTTTTGTTTAAGATTTTTTTTTTATATATAGTTTTGCATTGTTTTGATGTGTTGAAGTAAAAAATAAATTTTAAAAAATAAAAAATATTATTTTAATAAATTTTTAAATAAAAAATATTTTAAAAAGTAACCATTATAATGCTTTCAAACACCTCCTTCAAGGTTGTTTGTTTTTACATTTCAAAATTATTTTTTAAAAATTTTTTTTTTTTTTATTTTAAATAATTTATGTTTTTATATCATTTTAATATGATAATGTCAAAAATAAATTTTAAAAATTAAAAAAATATATTTTAATATATTTTTAATTAAAAATATTTTAAAAAATAACTGGTACGAAAACAACACTTTTTTCAAAGCTGGTTGTGATATTACTCCTTGCAGAACCAAATCAATCCATAAGTTACGAGATTTATTGCAACTTTGCTTAGTTTTCAATTCCACAACGTATGCTTGGTTTCAGGCAAATGAGACGACAAGTCAACGTCAAAGGAAGATTGTTTGTTAATTTGATAATTGACCAGATAGCTTCATATCAATAATTTTACACCACAAAAGTAAGAAAATGATAACTTCCCCACTTATCACGGTTGCTTTTCTTGGCCGGCAACACAATCTGTGCTAATAAATTGTGTTTTTCTTTTTTAAATCCTTTTCCTTGAGAAGATTCGAGGAACGACTCAGTAGAGTGGGAGAGGGATGCAATATAAACACTTGGAAATAAATTGAGAAATTAAAATTAATATTTGGGTCTTTGAGGTCAAGGTTCCCAGCTGTCTCCCTTGATCCTTGCTGCCTATGCAAATTCCTGTGGGCTTCCTACCTGAGATTACGAAGATAGAACGTTTAATCCATGTTTCTAAAAATTTAATTTATTTTTATAAAAAATTAATATTTTCATATTTTAAATTATTTTGATAGACTCATCTCCAAAATAATTTACTAATAAAACTTTTGAGGCTGTTTTTGACCCAAAACATGCTATTCTCCGGCTAGTTTTAATATTTCTTTTGGGTTTTTAATTTTTTGAGAGTAGTTTTTATATTTATTTAAGGAGTATTAAATATTTTGGAGAGATAGATTACTTAAAAGATAAAATATTTACTAATAAAACTTTAAATTAAAATCATATGTGATGGCTCTATTCGTTTCTTTTTCTTTTTTATTCAAGAAATGCTTAGTTAGTATAAAGTGTTTGCTCGCTTTAAGAAACTATTCAAAGGTTACTCTCACTCGAGCTTAGAAACTGTCTTTTCTGAACTGGTAGGGTATGATCCGATGAATTGTATAGTGATAATCTGGGGTCAATAGTTTCGAGTGGCTGAGCTGTGAAGTCAACTGAGAACCCGCGTACTCACTTTGATTTTTCTTTCCTTTTCCATTCGTTAAACGTCTTGTTCTCTTCACTATCTTGTTCTCTACAATTCTTTGCTTCTGCTTCCTTCCAATTCTCTGCAAAGATCCCATCATGGCTGTGGAGTACATTGGAGGATCAATTATCTCTGCTGTCATTGAGGTTCTGAGCGAGAAGGTGACCGCTCCTGAGATTCTGGGCTTCTTCAAAAGCCACAAGCTCAATGATGGTCTTCTGGGAAAGCTGAAAGAAACACTGAATACTCTCAACGGACTTCTCGACGACGCGGAGGAGAAGCAGATTACCAAGCCTGCTGTGCAGAGGTGGCTTAATGATGCTAGACATGCTGTGTATGAAGCTGAGGACTTAATGGAGGTGATTGAATATGAACATCTACGATCCAAGGATGTTAAAGCTGCCTCTCGAAGTGTGAGGAATCGGGTAAGCATATGTTTTTGCCTTTCTCGTATAATGTTAGTATCGATCCCTCTGATTTTTACAAGCACAATTCGAAATTGTAAAATATCAGAAAATTTCATATCTTTTCTTGAAATATTTCATGCAAACAACACCCAATGATGCTAATTTATCTCATGCAACCAATCCTATGATACTCTCCTGCAACCACTACTCATTATTATTCCAACAAATTCCAACCACTGGCTTGGCCCAGCTGTCAACTTAATTAAAACATGTTCAATCTAGAATTTGAATTAATTTGTTTTTTTTTTTTAAAATCAAAGTTGACCATTCATTTTTTTTTTTTAAATTAGCACAATAAATGTTAAATATTGGTATAATAACACCGATTGAAAAAAAAAAATATGAAATAGCATATTTTCACATTTTCAAATGACAACATTTAGTAAATGTTGTTCTTCTGAAACGCGATGAAGTGAAAGTTCAATCATCTAGTTTAACTGGTCGGTTGATTGGATTCAGTTGTATTAACTAGTCGACTATTTCATATAAAAACTATAATTTTATGAATTTTTTCTTTCAAATATTAATTATGAGTCAAAATATATGTGTTTAATATGTAGACTAAAAAAATAGATTTCAATTAAAATTTTAAAAAATTATTATTCACACGGTAATTATTATCTATTTTTCAATGTCAATGATGTATAAAGACTTGTGATAACAAGTGATTCTAAATAGCCATGTGTGTGTCTATCATAACTAAATGAGAATTTATCCTAAATGAATTACGTGTATGATCTAACAAATACATTTACGGACCGATGAGATAGTTTAAGGCTCAAGAGGAGATCTGGTTTCGCCATACCAGAATAACAACTAAAAAAGCTATAATTTTTTATTAGACTGTTAGATCGCACTCAAATTTGTATAAAAGTTTTCAAAAATCATCTTCCCTATTGTAGCCACTATGTCGTTATGTAAATTATCAAATCTCTGGATATCAAAAATCTCATCGAGGCCCCTTGATTTTGGTATTTTTGAGATTTTTCTTATCATTTTCAGGATTGGTCAACCGATTTCACTAACCATTATAAACAGGTCAATTAATTGATTCAGATGATTGAAGTTTCACTTTAACGCTCTTTAAAAACAAAATATATACTAAATGTTGCTATTCCGAAGTATGACAACTATCTTGTCATGCTTAGTAATAATAAAATTTAGTAAATATTGTTTTTCTTAGGTGTGAGAAGGTGAAAATATACTATTTTTCAAAAGCTTTTTGAAAAAAATATCATTGCATCACTTTTTTATGTTTACTGTGCTAATTGCTGAATTTATCTTTCAATTTTTAGTAACCTGGAGGGTTAATTCACCATCCTATCATCTCATTAGAATCTTGGTTTAGACTTAACTTTTTTTTTTTTAAATAATCTCATTTTAATTTTTTTTTTATTTTTTATAAAAAAACATCATTGCAGCTGTGTTAACTTACTCGGTACGAGTTTAATAATTTTAGTATTTATATGTTCCTAAATTCTATCTCATATACATGGATATGTTCCGCCATTGCAGGTAAGGAATTTGTTTCCAATTCTTAATCCAGCTAATAAAAGGATGAAAGAGATGGAAGCAGAGTTGCAAAAGATCTATGAGAAGCTTGAGCGTTTAGTTAAACACAAGGGTGATCTGCGCCACATAGAAGGTACTGGTGGATGGAGACCATTGTCAGAGAAAACAACTCCTGTGGTTGATGAATCTCATGTATATGGAAGGGAAGCTGATAAGGAAGCCATAATGAAGTACTTGTTGACAAAAAACAATACAGATGGTGCAAATGTAGGTGTGATTCCTATTGTGGGCATGGGAGGGGTTGGTAAAACCACTCTTGCTCAGCTTATCTACAAAGACAGAAGGGTAGATGAGTGCTTCGAGCTCAAAGCCTGGGTCTGGGCTTCTCAACAATTTGACGTCACCAGGATAGTTGATGATATTCTTAAGAAGATCAACGCAGGTACTTGCGGCACCAAAGAACCAGATGAATCTCTAATGGAGGCATTGAAAGGGAAAAAACTTCTACTTGTTCTAGATGATGCGTGGAACATTGTGTACAATGAATGGGCTAAATTACTGCTACCTTTGCAGTATGCAGAGCCTGGAAGTAAGATTGTCGTGACAACACGGAATGAAGATGTAGCAAGAGTCACGCAAACTGTCATCCCCTCTCACCGCTTGAATGTAATCAGCGATGAAGATTGCTGGCAGTTGTTTGCAAGGCATGCATTTAGCAGTGCAAATTCTGGAGCATTCTCACACTTGGAAACATTTGGCAGAGAAATAGCGAGAAAGTGCAAAGGTTTACCGCTGGCTGCGAAAACTCTTGGGGGTCTTTTGCATTCCGAAGGAGATGTCAAGGAATGGGAGAAGATATCCAATAGCAACATGTGGGGTTTGTCGAATGAAAACATCCCTCCAGCTCTAACATTGAGCTATTATTATCTCCCTTCACACCTCAAACGTTGTTTTGCTTATTGTGCAATATTTCCCAAGGGTTATGTATTTGAGAAGAATCAAGTAATCACTTCATGGATGGCACAAGGTTTTCTAGTCCAGTCCAGAGGCGTTGAGGAGATGGAAGAAATAGGTGACAAATACTTCAATGACCTTGTTTCGAGGTCATTGTTTCAGCAATCACTTTACGCCCCATCATATTTCAGCATGCACGACCTCACAAGTGATCTAGCTGAATACATGTCAGGAGAATTCTGCTTTAAGTTTGTTATGGATGGAGAATCGGGCTCTCAGTTGGAGGGTGAAAATTCATGCACGCTTCCAGAAAGGACTCGTCATTTATCAATCACTTCAACACTATATGATGGGGTCTCTAAGATATTTCCTCGCATTCATGGAGTCCAACATTTGCGCACCTTGTCTCCACTAACATACGTGGGGGGGATTGATAGTGAGGTGCTGAATGACATGTTGACAAATCTTAAGCGCTTGCGAACGCTATCTTTATATCGGTGGAGCTATAAATCTTCTCAGTTGCCCAATTCCATCGGCAACTTGAAACATTTGCGGCACTTGGACCTTTCTCAGACATTAATTAAACGGTTGCCCGAAAGTGTGAGCACCTTGTACTATCTGCAAACTCTGTTGTTAAGAGAGTGTCGACATCTCATGGAGTTGCCATCCAACATTTCGAACTTGGTCGAGTTACAACATCTTGATATTGAAGGGACAAATTTGAAAGTGATGCCACCAAAAATGGGGAAACTCACGAAGATTCGAACTTTGCAATATTACATTGTGGGAAAAGATAGCGGGTCTAGCATGAAAGAGCTGGGGAAGCTCTCACATATAAGGAGAAAACTTTCTATTCGGAATCTCAGCGATGTCGCAAATGCTCAAGATGCTTTGTCGCAAATGCATTCCCTCCTCCCTTCCCTTGAGGATTTGCAATTGAGATCACTTCCAGAAGTTGATTCGTTTCCTGAAGGAGGTTTACCCTCCAAATTACACACACTTTGCGTTGTGGATTGTATCAAGCTCAAGGTATGTGGTTTGCAAGCACTCCCTTCTCTTTCATGCTTCAGATTTACTGGGAACGATGTGGAGTCTTTTGACGAGGAGACGTTGCCCTCTACTCTCACAACCCTTAAAATCAAACGTCTGGGAAATCTGAAGTCTCTTGACCATAAGGGGCTTCATCACCTCACCTCTCTTAGGAAATTGAGTATCCAGGGTTGCCCTAAGCTTGAGTCCATATCAGAGCAGGCGCTTCCCTCCTCCCTTGAATACCTTCATGTCATGACACTGGAATCTCTGGACTACATGGTGCTTCAGCACATCACCTCTCTTCGCAAATTGAAGATCTGGAATTGTCCAAAGCTTGCATCGTTGCAGGGGCTGCCTCCCTCCCTTGAATGCCTTCAATTATGGGATCAACGAGGTCGGGACTACAAGGAGCTTCAGCACCTCACCTCTCTTCGCACATTGATTCTCAAGAGTCCTAAGCTGGAGTCCCTTCCAGAAGACATGCTTCCCTCCTCCCTTGAAAACCTTGAAATCTTGAATCTTGAAGATCTGGAATATAAGGGGCTTCGGCACCTCACCTCCCTTCGTAAATTACGTATCTCTAGTTCTCCCAAGCTTGAGTCCGTGCCAGGTGAGGGGCTGCCCTCCTCCCTTGAATCTCTTCAAATCTCAGATCTCAGGAATCTTAAATCTCTGAACTATACGGGGCTTCAACACTTCACCTCTCTTCGCAAATTGTTGATCTCGCATTCTCCTGAGCTTGAGTTCATGCCAGAAGAAGGGCTGCCCTCCTCCCTTGAATATCTTAAGATTATCGGTTGTCCTTTGCTGGCCACAAGGTGTGAAAGGGAGACGGGGGAAAATTGGCCCAAAATTTCTCACATCAGCAGTATAAAAATTTCTAATTAGAGGATGAAGAATTATGCAATAACACTCTCCTGTCATTTGTCCAACGTACTCAGGTATTTACTAAATTCTCAGCCTTGTTTTAAATTCTATTTTTGGAGCATGGCATTTTCACAACAACAGATCTTCACCGCACAGCCCATCACCACATTAGGTAGAGATAGGTTCCCAGCAATTTGTTCAAAAACAAAGGCATGATTTACAGTGAATCAGCAAATGCCAGCCCAAGATCATAATTCCTGTTTTCTTATTGTTTTCTGTTGAGGTTTAAAGTAATTTGAGATTCTGTATTCAAAGCAGAGTTATTAAGAAATGAAAACAAGAACAATAGTGATCTTGCTAACATTGTATATCAGTTATCACTTGACACTGCACTGGTATTTTATGGGATATTTAAAAGAAAAACTTTGATCAGAATGTTTAACAGATGCTTAATACTAATAGCATTATATTCTTGATGGATCTATGTTCAGGATTAAACTCGATAGATGACCTATGCCCAGGATGAAATGAGGATGATGGCAAAGTGAAAAGAAAAGGTAAAACCTGAAAGAGATAACTGCTGACCAACGATGCAGCATTTCAGAAACCAGGACATCCAAAATGATATATTTGATCCCAGTTCAAGCAACAGATCCAGAGATCTTGACAGAGTCGGATGTTGTTATACCTGGAACTCTGTGTTGCGAACAAGTTTGCCACCTTTTCGCAAACTTTTTGCCAACAATGTAAGGAAATTAAGAAAAAAGTTATCTAAATTATTTTCAACGAGTTCTATTAAGATTTGTACTTTGCATCAAATTTAGTCTTTAACTTGATTGCCTAGAAGAAGCTCAAGCAGGCTTGATTTGTAATGCTTATATTTCTACTTCCCATCAATTAGCTGACGTGTTCCCTAAGGTCACAATTTTATATCCGATTGCTTTTAAAAATTCTTTTCATATATTTTTTTTTATTATTAAAATTTGTTTTTAAAATCAATACATCATAACAATCTAAAATATATAAAAAATTAATTTTTTAATAAATTTTTTTTTAAGGAACGGCAATATTGACAAGGATTTTTTCTAAAATGACAAGTTTGGTATTTCTAAAATGCACACTCCATGGGGCATATTAAGATTTAATCACGCCAATCAAGCAACGGCAATATTGACATGGATTTTTTCCTCAATCAAGGAATGGTCACTATGATGATAATAAGTGATTCTGTTATAACTAAATTATAATAATTATATGGATTGCCTCGTAGATTTATTTATAGAACAATTAGATAAATTTATATCTGAAAAGAGATTTGATCATACCAGATTAGAAAAATAACTATAAAATATCATAGTTTTTTATTTGATTATTAGATCATACTCAAATTTTTACAAGAGTTTCTGAAAGATACTTTTTGAGAATAATTATGGAATCGCTACTTGAACTATCATATCTTTAGATTTTGAAAAACTCATCCTTAGACCCTGAATTTAATAGTTTTTGTGATTTTCCTTGTTATTTTTTAGTTTCCTGTTTATTTCAGATTTTATTATTTTTTCCTTTGTAATTTTGGTTTTTTTTCCTAGTTGAGATATTATCTATTTAAGGCTTTGTAAACCTTCTAAGAAGACAAACTTTATTATTATTATTCTAGAGAGAATAAACTTATGAATTCAGGGTTTACACTTACTGTCGGTAAAAACCTTTTAGACTAATAAATATGTTCCTACATTTTTTTTCCTTGCTGTGTTCCTGTATAGTTTTATTTAGAATGCTTTAAAATCTAATTTCATATATTTATTATGTCGAAGAGTAAACATAAGACATAAGCTAAGCCAATAGTTTCATTTCCATTTGGCCAAGAGTAATTGTAATGTTTTGAAATTAATAAGATAGGATATTACAACAAAGCCCTTGGAGGCTTAAAAGTTGGAATAAATGAATAAGGGGTATTATGGTAATTGAACAAAAATTGATAAATATAAATAGGAAGTAAAAAAAAGAAAAAAAAAAAAGTGTGATCTGAAATATTCAGAACCGTGAGAGAGAAGGGTGAAAGAAGAAGAAGAGAAAAGAAGGGAAAATAAGGGAAAAAGGAAGAGATTTGGAGGAAATAAGTGAAAAAGGTAAGATTTAGGTTGTTTAATGTGTATAATATGTTAATTAAGCTTTAATTTCAGTTTTGATGAATGTTAGGGTTTTGAGAATTTGTGTTTTGGGTTTAATTGATGAATTAAATTGAAGGTTAGGGGTTGATTGTTGTGGGTAATTGATTATTAAGTTGATTATGGAAGATTATGATGATTTTGAGTTATGGTTTTGTTTGAATGATGAATTTTTGTTAGAAATCAGGGGATAACAGTAGGTGATCTGTTGAAATTCTGGGTTTGAGGTTGAAGATGACGAAAATTCAATTTGGTCCCTCAATTTCTGAAAATTACAGTTTAGTCCCCGAACTTTGGAAAATTACAAATTGGTCCCTGGAGCATATTCCGAGATTCTGAACAGAATAACATATGAATTATGGACAGAATTACTGTATAGATAAGAGAATTTAACACTTTCAATTTAGTCCTCCAATTTGACAAAAAGTACGATTTGACCCTAAAAATTTAGTAAAATTCCAAAATGATCCCTGAACCATAATGATACATCCTGGACAGAATTGAGGATTAATTAAGGTCATAATTTCAGTATATTCATGGATTTATGATAAATTTCAGTTTGGTCCTCCATTAGATGAAAGTTACAATTTGGCCCTAAAAATATGGAAAAAAAAATTCCAGATTAGTCCCTAGCTGTAATACTAGCTTTTTCATATTATTTTGATGAATAATTAAGGGTTATTTAGTGAATTATTACCAATTTTTATAAGGTAATGTTTCTCATTGCTATATTACCTCGTGTGTGTATATTGAACGTTATCTACTCACTGAGTTGTTGAACTCACCCTCTCATTATTTATCCTTTTCAGGCTTATAGCTTGATAGCAGGTTACTTTTGTTGAACCTTCTGAACCTGCCTTTTGGTTGTAATTTGTACCTTCCTTTTTGTGTCAAGTTAGTGCTCCAAAACTATGAAATGATATTAACTCTTGTATTAAGACAATTACATTATATTATGAAGTTGGTTTGTTGTTAATGTTGCGTTCAACTCTAATTGAGTTGTTTAAAGGATTGTATGTAAGTTTGGGTTCGCATAGGTTTGGAACCTTGGAGGGGAACCTTGCCTATGTGCCGGTCATGGATCCGGGATTCGGGTCGTGAAAAACTTGGTATCAGAGCTTTAGGTTAAAGAAACAATAATATAATTAATTTCATAATAAGTGGAGCATTATGATCCGTATCGTCTTGTTTGTTGTTTTTGAAATTTTAAATTCTCATCAACTATGTCTTCTTCCTTGTGATAGATATGCTTTCCTATAATTCTATGATAATTATCATGCTATTGTTCTAGCATGACTTAAGTGCTCTCACTTTTATTTTAGGAAATGCCGAGGAATAGACGAACAACTGATACTCTTAGGGTAGATGATGATCAGGATGATGTCCCTATTATGCAGTTGATAACTGCAAGGCAGAGAAGGAGGAGTAGTGCACCCGTGCCTCAACATGTTGATGAGGTACCTCCACCAGTGGAGGAAGAGCCTCAAGAGATAGAAGAGGAAGATATGGTTGATGAAACAGGTGTGGGGGTAGCTGACCCTGAGCCTGTTACAGAGGTTCAGCAACTTAGCCAGGTTGTGCAGACTTGGATAGAGTTTACTATGGAGAGAGACAGAATGAGGGATAGAGATGTACCCTCGACATCCCATAATGTTCAGGGAGTTAATGTGCCATTGAATGACTTTATGAAGTTGACACCTCCTATTTTTACTAGGATAAACAGTTCAGAGGATCCTCAGAGGTTCCTAGATGACATTTGGCGACGATGTAAAGCTTTGGGATGTACAGACCACCGAGCTGTGAGTTTGGCATCGTTCAGGTTGGAAGGAGATGTGGCAATCTCTTGGTTTGAGTCTAGGGAAAGAGCAAGACCAGTAGAGGCTCAGTGGACATGGAAGGAGTTTAGCTCCATGTTCTTAGACAGGTTTCTCCCTCAGAGCATTAGGGATGCTCGACTTTATGAGTTTGAGAGGCTATCTCAAGGGAGCATGACAGTGGATGAGTATGATCTGAAGTTCACTCAGTTGTCTAGGTATGCAGAACATCTTCTACCCACTGAGGAGTGGAGGGTGAAGAGATTCATTAGAGGACTCAAATCCTCTATGTATATGGTATTGGCGCCACAAGTGTTTCCATCCTACTCCTCAGCTGTTGATAGCGCCAGATTGCTAGAGGCGCGTGAAATAAAGGACATGACTGCTGGCCAGTCTAAGAGGCCTAGAGATGAGGGTCAATCTTTTAGGCAACATGGATTGAGTGCAGGTCCGTCTAGGGGACGAAGTGGCCGTCAAAGCTCATGGGTTTAGAGGAGGTTTAGACAAAGACCGTCAGGTAGTGGCTCAAGCGGTCAGAGTGGCAGTAGTGGTACCCAGAGTTTAGTTCAGACTACACCTTGTAGCTCATTTGTTTCATCTAGGGATAGTTCTTTGTGCCAGCACTGTGGAGGAGGTCATACTAGTGCAGAGTGCTACAGAAGGACTGAGGCTTGTTTTAGTTGTGGCCAGATAGGTCATAAGATTAGAGAGTGCCCGAGGAGACAGTTGTCCACTTAAGGGTTATCTGCTTCAGTCCAACATCCTATTCAGACACCATCGACGAGCCAGTCTGTGGCTCATGGGGGTAGAGGTTTTGGTGGTCATGGTCAAAGAGGTCGGGGTACAGGTGATAGAGGTCAGATACAACAGGGTCAGGGGCATGCTAGAGTTTTTACCTTGACTCAGCAGGATGCTCAGGCATCCAACACAGTTGTTTCAGGTATTCTTCCTGTTTGCTCTTTTGAAGCAAAAGTTTTGTTTGATACGGGTGCAACTCATTCGTTTGTGTCCCCATATTTTGCTATGAGGTTAGATAAACAACCAACCTTGTTAAAATCCCCCATTTCAGTCTCCACTCCCTTAGATGAGTTAATATTAGTAAAGTATGTGTATCTGGATTGTGAAATAGAGATTGGAGATAAGATCTTTATGGGAGACTTAACTGTCTTAGATATGGTTGATTTTGATGTGATTTTAGGAATGGATTGGTTGGCTAAGCATAGGGCTTCGGTAAATTGTTGGGGTAAGAAAATAATGTTTGATCTAGATCAAGAAGTTGGGTTGGTATTTCAAGGAGATAAGATTGGGTCTCCAACAATTATGTTGTCGGCTATCTCGAGGAAAATGGCACGAAAAGGGGTACAGTGCTACCTAGCATATATAGTGGATGTAGAGAAAAAAGTTCCCCTGTTAGATGAAGTCCCTATAGTTAGAGAGTTTATCGATGTCTTTCCTAATGACTTACCTGGATTGCCTCCGTATAGGGAGATTGAGTTTTGTATTGATTTGGTTCCGGGTACCGAACCAATATCAATGGCACCATATAGAATGACGCCAGCAAAATTGAGGGAGTTAAAGGAGCAGCTGCAAGATTTATTAGATAAAAAGTTCATCCGACCAAGTGTGTCCCCTTGGTAAGGCAAATGTAGTTGCCGATGCTTTTAGTAGAAAATCATCAGGGAGCTTAGCCCATATTCAGGAGGTACAAAGACCTCTGATTAGGGAGCTGCATGAGTTAGTGGATGAAGGAGTCAGGTTTGATCTTAGTGAAGCTGGAGCAATGATTGCTCATTTTCAGGTTAAGTCAGATTTGTTTGATAAGATAAAAGCAGCTCAGAAGAAAGATGATTCACTACTCAGGATTAGAAATGAGGTTGAGCAGGGTAAGGTTGTAGGTTTTGTGATTGGTGATGATGATGTGTTGAGATATAGGGATAGGCTTTGTGTACCTGATGTTGATGATCTGAGGAGAGAATTGATGATAGAGGCACATCAGACAGTTTACACAATGCATCCAGGTTCCACCAAGATGTATAAAGACCTTAAGGTGTGTTATTGGTGGAATAGGATGAAGGCTGATGTAGCAGATTTTGTTTCTAGGTGTTTGACCTGTCAGAGGGTAAAGGGTGAACACCAGAAACCTCCTGGATTGTTGCAACCATTGTTGATTCCAGAATGGAAGTGGGAAAGGATCATAATGGACTTTGTGACAGGATTGCCTAGGAGTTAGGAGGGTTATGATTCGATATGGGTGATTGTTGACAGGTTGACAAAATCAGCCCATTTTCTGCCAGTTAAGATTACTTATGGATATGCAAAGTTGGCGGAATTGTTTATTAGTGAGATTGTACGGTTGCATGGAGTGCTAATCTCGATAGTGTCTGATAGAGGTCCACAGTTTACATCGCGGTTTTGGGTGAAATTTCAAGAAGCTATGGGTACTAAGGTGCTGTTGAGTACAACTTTTCACCCTTAGACAAATGGTCAGTCTGAGAGGACTATTCAGACCTTGGAGGATATGTTAAGGGCTTGTGTTATGGATTTTGGAATTAGTTGGAGTAAGTTCCTACCATTAGTGGAATTTGCTTATAACAACAGTTATCAGGCTAGCATAGAGATGGCACCTTATGAGGTTTTGTATGGTCGGAAGTGTAGATCACCAGTTTGTTGGTTTGAGGTTGGTGAGAAGAGGCTAATGGGACCGGAGTTGATTCAGATTACCTCAGAGAAGATTGAGGTAATTAGAAAGAAGCTTCAAACAGCTCAGAGTAGACAGAAAAGTTATGCGGATAGAAGAAGGCGTGACTTAGAGTTTTCAGTGGGTGATTGTGTGTTCTTAAAAGTATCACCTATAAAAGGAGTATTCATGTTTGGGAAGAAAGGCAAGTTGAGTCCTCGATTCATTGAACCGTATGAGATTCTGGTGAGAGTTGGGGTAGTTACTTATAGGTTAGCATTACCACCAAACTTGTCTGCTATTCATCCGGTATTTCATGTTTCCATGTTAAGGAAATATATGTCAGATCCATCACATGTATTAGAGGTTCATCCCATCGACTTGAGGGATGATATGGTTTATGAGGTGCAATCGGAAGCTATAGTCGACCGACAAGTGAGGAAGCTTAGGTCGAAGGACATAGCTTTAGTGAAAGTGAAATGGAAAGGCCATTCACGTGAGGAAGCGACATGGGAGCTCGAGGATAAGATGCGTGAGGAGTATCCTTATCTTTTCGATAATCTCGGTAAGTATTCAATCTTTTCTATTAAGTTTCGAGGACGAAACTTTTATAAGATAGGATATTACAACAAAGCCCTTGGAGGCTTAAAAGTTGGAATAAATGAATAAGGGGTATTATGGTAATTGAACAAAAATTGATAAATATAAATAGGAAGTAAAAAAAAGAAAAAAAAAAGAAAGTGTGATCTGAAATATTCAGAACCGTGAGAGAGAAGGGTGAAAGAAGAAGAAGAGAAAAGAAGGGAAAATAAGGGAAAAAGGAAGAGATTTGGAGGAAATAAGTGAAAAAGGTAAGATTTAGGTTGTTTAATGTGTATAATATGTTAATTAAGCTTTAATTTCAGTTTTGATGAATGTTAGGGTTTTGAGAATTTGTGTTTTGGGTTTAATTGATGAATTAAATTGAAGGTTAGAGGTTGATTGTTGTGGGTAATTGATTATTAAGTTGATTATGGAAGATTATGATGATTTTGAGTTATGGTTTTGTTTGAATGATGAATTTTTGTTAGAAATCAGGGGATAACAGTAGGTGATCTGTTGAAATTCTGGGTTTGAGGTTGAAGATGACGAAAATTCAATTTGGTCCCTCAATTTCTGAAAATTACAGTTTAGTCCCCGAACTTTGGAAAATTACAAATTGGTCCCTGGAGCATATTCCGAGATTCTGAACAGAATAACATATGAATTATGGACAGAATTACTGTATAGATAAGAGAATTTAACACTTTCAATTTAGTCCTCCAATTTGACAAAAAGTACGATTTGACCCTAAAAATTTAGTAAAATTCCAAAATGATCCCTGAAACATAATGATACATCCTGGACAGAATTGAGGATTAATTAAGGTCATAATTTCAGTATATTCATGGATTTATGATAAATTTCAGTTTGGTCCTCCATTAGATGAAAGTTACAATTTGGCCCTAAAAATATGGAAAAAAAAATTCCAGATTAGTCCCTAGCTGTAATACTAGCTTTTTCATATTATTTTGATGAATAATTAAGGGTTATTTAGTGAGTTATTACCAATTTTATTAGTTGTTTTTATTATGGATTAGATTTCGGAAAAACCGTTAGATTTTGGGTTTTTAAGAAAATTGACTAGTTAGTTCAAAAAATATATAGGGTTACGGAATACACCCTTAGTTAAGTGTATTAAATAGGTTAAATGTTCTTTCGAGTCGTTTTTGAATATGTCTCCTTTGTATTCAGATAATCCTGATATTCTGCCGGCAGGACGTCGATAGGATTTCCTTCGGTTTCAGCTTGTGAGTGTTGTTTGCTTTTGAGTCAGGTGAGTGGATAATTTTCCATATGCATGAGAAATATTATAAATATTTGATTTGTTAATATGAATTGGATCATGCTTCTTGATAATATATATGATGATTATTATCCTTGATATGATAAAGCATGATCAATTATTGAATCTGATTTCTTGATATGAACCAATATGATTTGACTTCTGAATTGATAGCTCCTCATTTGATTGATGTCATGAGTTGAGCTTTGAGATATGAATATGTTTGTTTGATTATGATTATGAACCTATGGTATGTCAGTCAGAATACCCATGCTAATAGGGTAGTGTTAGTCTTTGTGCACATCGTATCTGAACCCTAGTTGGTCGGGGGAGTCACCAACCTATGTGGACTGATCATCCCACAGTACGAAGCCTCATGCTCATTGCATTTTGATTTTCTGACGAGTTTTACCATATGATATTCTTGTTATGGCCTATTTGATAAACCTTCATATAAGAACTAAAGCCATACTTGTATATATATTTCTCATTGCTATATTACCTCGTGTGTGTATATTGAACGTTATCTACTCACTGAGTTGTTGAACTCACCGTTTCATTATTTATCCTTTTCAGGCTTATAGCTTGATAGCAGGTTACTTTTGTTGAACCTTCTGAACCTGCCTTTTGGTTGTAATTTGTACCTTCCTTTTTGTGTCAAGTTAATGCTCCAAAACTATGAAATGATATTAACTCTTGTATTAAGACAATTACATTATATTATGAAGTTGGTTTGTTGTTAATGTTGCGTTCAACTCTAATTGAGTTGTTTAAAGGATTGTATGTAAGTTTGGATTCGCATAGGTTTGGAACCTTGGAGGGGAACCTTGCCTATGTGCCGGTCATGGATCCGGGATTCGGGTCGTGACAGTAATGATCTTGATCCATTAATGTGATTGTCTCTGCAGAGATGATTTCTTGTTTGAAGAGTGTGTAGTTTCAAAAGACGAGCAAAATGAAGAACCTACTAAGCATTTCTCAGGCCATTTGGCCACCAAACCTAAAGTGAAATAAGTTACGTGGCCTGTTTGTTTTTTGGTTTAAAAAGTGTTTTTTAAAAAATTTAAATTTTTTATTTTTTTATTTTTTATTTATTTTAAATTAATATATTTTTAATATTTTTAATTAAATTATTTTGATGTGTTGATATTAAAAATAATTTTTAAAAAATAAAAAAATTATCATTGACATATATTTTAATTTAAAAAATTATTTGAAAAGCAATTACAACCACGTTGCCAAACAAACAAGCCAGAAAATCTACCCACCAAAGCTATCATAAAAAAGAGTGCATAAAAGGATTAAACAAAATCTAGGTAAACAAGGTATGTGATATATCCGCCAAAACTAGCATTTAGTGCTTAATTAACTGGTTGTTTTTTTCCCCATTAAAGCCATGCGATCCCTCCTATATATAACACAGCAATCATCAAGAAGAACCTACGAAATCTTTAGAGATAGAAACTCAAGCAATTGGCATTTGCAATCTAAAACATTTTCTCAGAATCATCCCAGAAGATATGGAGAAGTCTTCTTCATTAATGTTGGCTCTTTTGTTCGTGCTATTGCTGGCTGCATCTTGTTAGTCTCTCTCTCTCTCTCTCTCACTCTCAATTAGCGTATATGTTTTATTTTATGCTAGATTTGTGGTTGTTTTATGTCACTAGTTAGATCATTTTTTTTTAATATAAAAAAAATCCTAATATGATAGTAGCATTTAAAAAATAAGAGCATAAATAAATTTTAATTGTTCTGAAAAAATAAGGGATATAAAATTGAATTGTCTTAGTATTTATATATATAATAATCACCAAGAATTATGCACTGATTTTTTATTAGCACAATTAGACTCTGAAATGATATTTTATACATGAAAGCTTCATATCTTTGTTTTAAGTATTAAAAATAAATACTTTACTTTTAATATAATATAATAAGGGCTATGAAAATCACTAATGACATTGGATCACTATCTTTTTTAAACTTGAATTTAACTGCGTGCATTAAGTTAGCATCAACAATTGTAAATTCTTGAAAAAGATCTGTAGAAAGAAAACTTATTAATTCTCTAGATGTAAAAATCTTAATGTTTATGTTTTGATATTAAAAAATTATAATGTTATCCTGAATTCTATCTCATATATTTAGTCCACCATTGCAGGGAGGGGATCTGTTTCCATTTCGAAATCCAGCTAATATAAGGATGAAAGAGATGGAAGCAGAGTTACAAAAGATCCTTGAGAAGCTTGAACGTTTACTTAAACAAAAGGGTGATCTGCGCCACATAGAAGGTACTGGTGGACGGAGACCATTGTCTGAGAAAACAACTCCACTGGTTAATGAATCTCATGTATATGGAAGGGACGCTGATAAGGAAGCCATAATGGAGCACTTGTTGACACAACACAACACGGATGGCTCAAATTTATGTGCGGTCCCTATTGTGGGAATGGGCGGGATTGGTAAAACCACTCTTGCTCAGCTTATCTACAACGACGAAAGGGTAGAGCAGTGCTTTCAACTCAAAGCCTGGGTCTGGGCTTCTCAACAATTTGATGTTGCCAGGATTACTGAGGATATTATTAAGAAGATCAACGCAAGTACTTGCCCCACCAAAGAACCAGATGAATCTCTAATGGAGGCAGTAAAAGGGAAGAAACTTCTACTTGTTCTAGATGACGCGTGGAACATTAAGTACAATGAATGGGATAAACTACTGCTACCTTTGCGGTATGTGGAGCAAGGAAGTAAGATTGTCGTGACAACACGGGATGAAGATGTAGCAAAAGTCACCCAAACTGTCATCCCCTCCCGCCGCTTGAATAAGCGATGAAGATTGCTGGAAGTTGTTTGCAAGGGATGCATTTAGTGGTGTAAATTCTGGAGCAGTCTCACACTTGGAAGCATTTGGCAGAGAAATAGTGAGAAAGTGCAAAGGTTTACCGCTGGCAGCGAAAACTCTTGGGGGTCTTTTGCACTCCGTAGGAGATGTCAGGCAATGGGAGAAGATATCCAATAGCAACATGTGGGGTTTGTCGAATGAAAACATCCCTCTGCTGTGGAGTTCATTGGAGGATCAATTCTCTCTGCTTTCATTGAGGTTCTGAGCGAGAAGGTGACCGCTCCTGAGATTCTGGGCTTCTTCAAAAGCCACAAGCTCAATGATGGTCTTCTGGGAAAGTTGAAAGAAACACTGAATACTCTCAACGGACTTCTCGACGACGCGGAGGAGAAGCAGATTACCAAGCCTGCTGTGCAGAGGTGGCTTAATGATGCTAGACATGCTGTGTATGAAGCTGAGGACTTAATGGAGGTGATTGAATATGAACGCCTACGATCCAAGGATATTAAAGCTGCCTCTCGACGTGTGAGGAATCCGGTAAGCATATGGTTTAACATTTGGCTGCTTCACTGTTCAATGAACAGTTGAGCCATGTTCCACTATTCACTAAACTTAAATTATTTTTTTTTTTAATTTTTTTGAAAAACTAGGAAAAGTTTATTTTTTTTTTTTGAAAAATCAGTGCAGTTAAGTGATTTCACTCGAACTATTCATGTGATTGTGAACAATATTTTTTTTTTTGTTTTTTAAAAAAATTAGTTTAAGGTGAATTAAATTTACTCGTAATGTGATCTCAATTTTATTCCTGATAATATTTTATCTAATTTTATTGCATGCTCAAAAAATCATGAAAAAATTCAGTTTAATGGAGATCGCTTGATGACGTAACAAAAAATTCAGTTTTTGTTCTTGTGTTCTTAAGAAACAATGAAAAATATAGTTATTGTTGGATATATTTCGTATGTGATGACATTGCATATAGTTTAATGGAATAATAAAAAATATTTGATATCAATATTATTTATTTCATGATGTAATAATAGTAGTTAAATTTACAATATTTAAATTAAAATTATTTTTTTAATTATTTTATAACTTCAATTTGAAAAGTATTTTTTTAACCAAACACATTAAATTATTTTTTGTTCAACCTCAATTTCAACCACAGTTTTAACCAAATATATATTTTTTCAAACCAACCTCAACTAAAGTACTTTTTATAAAATAAGCTTTTTAAAACAGCAACCACAACAACAACCGCAATACCAAACACACCCTAACAACACCCCTCACTCAATGATGCTAATTTATCCCATGCAACCAATCCTATGATACTCTCCTGGAACCACTACTCATTATTATTCCAACAAATTCCAACCACTGGCTGCCCAGCTGTCAACTTAATTAAAACATGCTCAATCTAGAATTTGAATTAAATTGTTTTATTTCAAAAAAAAAATCAAAAGTTGACCCATTCAATTTTTTTTTAAAATAAGCACAATAAATGTTAAATATTGGTATAATAACACCGATTGAAAAAAAAATTATGAAATAGCATACTTTTTCATTTTCGAATAACAACATTTAGTAAATGTTGTTCTTCTGAAACACGATGAAGTGAAAGTTCAATCATCTGGTTCAACTGGTTAGTTGATTGGATTCAGTTGTATTAACTAGTCGACCATTTCACATAAAAACTATAATTTTATGAATTTTTTCTTCCAAATATTAATTATGAGTCAAAATATATGTGTGTTCAATATGTAGACTAAAAAAATAGATTTCAATTAAAATTTTAAAAAATTATTATTCACACAGTAGTTGTTATCTATTTTTCAATGTCAATGATGTATAAAGACTTGTGATAACAAGTGATTCTAAATAGTCATGTGTGTGTCTATCATAGCTAAATGAGAATTTGCCCTAAATGAATTACATGTATGACCTAACAAATGCATTTACGGACCGATGAGATAGTTTAAGGCTCAAGAGGAGATCTAGTTCCGCCAAACCAGAATAACAACTAAAAAAGCTATATTTTTTTATTAGACTGTTAGATCGCACTCAAACTTGTATAGAAGTTTTCAAAAATCATCTTCTCTATTGTAGTCACTATGTCGTTATGTAAACTATCAAATCTCTAGATATCAAAAATCTCATCGAGACCCCTTGATTTTGGTATTTTTGAGATTTTTCTTATCATTTTTAAGATTGGTCAACCGATTTCACTAACCATTATAAACAGGTCAATTAATTGATTCAGATGATTGAAGTTTCACTTTAACGCTCTTTAAAAACACAATATTTACTAAATGTTGTTAATCCGAAGTACGACAACTATCTTGTCATGCTTAGTAATAATAAAATTTAGTAAATATTGCTTTTCTTAGGTGTGAGAAGGTGAAAATATACTATTTTTCAAAAGCTTTTTCAAAAAAATATCATTGCATCACTTTTTGATGTTTACTGTGCTAATTGCTGAATTTATCTTTCAATTTTTAGTAACCTGGAGGGTTAATTCACCATCCTATCATCTCATTAGAATCTTGGTTTAGACTTAACTCTTTTTTTTTTAAATAATCTCATTTTAATTTTTTTTTTTTTTTTTATAAAAAAACATCATTGCAGCTGTGTTAACTTACTCGGTACGAGTTTAATAATTTTAGTATTTATATGTTCCTAAATTATATCTCATATACATGGATATGTTCCGCCATTGCAGGTAAGGAATTTGTTTCCAATTCTTAATCCAGCTAATAAAAGGATGAAAGAGATGGAAGCAGAGTTGCAAAAGATCTATGAGAAGCTTGAGCGTTTAGTTAAACACAAGGGTGATCTGCGCCACATAGAAGGTACTGGTGGATGGAGACCATTGTCAGAGAAAACAACTCCTGTGGTTGATGAATCTCATGTATATGGAAGGGAAGCTGATAAGGAAGCCATAATGAAGTACTTGTTGACAAAAAACAATACAGATGGTGCAAATGTAGGTGTGATTCCTATTGTGGGCATGGGAGGGGTTGGTAAAGCCACTCTTGCTCAGCTTATCTACAAAGACAGAAGGGTAGATGAATCTCAACAATTTGACGTCACCAGGATAGTTGATGATATTCTAAAGAAGATCAACGGAGGTACTTGCGGCACCAAAGAACCAGATGAATCTCTAATGGAGGCATTGAAAGGGAAAAAACTTCTACTTGTTCTAGATGATGCGTGGAACATTATGTACAACGAATGGGTTAAATTACTGCTGCCTTTGCAGTATGCAGAGCCTGGAAGTAAGATTGTCGTGACAACACGGAATGAAGATGTAGCAAGAGTCATCCCCTCTCACCGCTTGAATGTAATCAGCGATGAAGATTGCTGGCAGTTGTTTGCAAGGCATGCATTTAGCAGTGCAAATTCTGGAGCATTCTCACACTTGGAAACATTTGGCAGAGAAATAGCGAGAAAGTGCAAAGGTTTACCGCTGGCTGCGAAAACTCTTGGGGGTCTTTTGCATTCCGAAGGAGATGTCAAGGAATGGGAGAAGATATCCAATAGCCAACATGTGGGGTTTGTCGAATGAAAACATCCCTCCAGCTCTAACATTGAGCTATTATTATCTCCCTTCACACCTGAAACGTTGTTTTGCTTATTGCGCAATATTTAGCAAGGGTTATGTATTCGAGAAGCATGTATTAATCACTGAATGGATGGCATAAGGTATTTTAGTCCAGCCCAGAGGCGTTGAGGAGATGGAAGAAATAGGTGAAAAATACTTTGATGATCTTGTCTCCAGGTCACTTTTCCAGCAATCACTTCATGCTCCATCACATTTCAGCATGCATGACATCATAAGTGATTTAGCTGAAAACGTGTCAGGAGAATTTTGCTTTAAGCTTGGTATTAATGAATTGGGCTCTGGGTTGGAGGGTGAACATTCATGCACGCTTCCAGAAAGGACTCATTATTTATCAATCACTCGAGCAGCCATGTTTACACCATATACTGGGGCAGGACGTCGGATATTTCGTAGCATTCATGGAGTCCATCATTTGCGCGCCTTGTTTCCACTAAATATTTTTGGGGAAGTTGATATTGAGACGCTGAATGACATCTTGCCAGATCTAAAGCGCTTGCGAATGCTATCTTTATGTCATCCAAAAGATACTTCTTCTCGGTTGCTCAATTCCATTGGCAACTTAAAACATTTGCGGCACTTGGACCTTTATGGGACATCGATTAAAAGGTTACCTGAAAGTGTGTGCACCTTGTACTATTTGCCAAGTTTATTGTTAGGAGAGTGCCGACATCCAAAACATCCTTGTTATTTATGATAAACAATCTAAAAAATATATACAAAATACACCAATCAAATTTAATTAATTCACTGTAGTTGATTTGAATAAAAAGAGAAAAAAATAGTTTGAATACATGAAATATAGTTAAAAAATACTAATGAGATAATAAAATTCATATTCATTGTATCTCAAAAGAGAATTAATTAATGTCCACTTTCTAAATATCATAAGCAATTAAAATAAAATAAAAAATATTGTAAGTTAGGTGCATTGAATTGTGAAATTCATCCTCTCTTGCCATCGAAACCTGGGAGTGTTTTGACTTTTGGAATGGATAGCAGAAATAAAATTGTAGTTATATTAAGTTACTAAAAAAATAGTTTTAAACTGTATTTTTTTTAAAATACATTAGGTATATTAAGTTACTAAAAAATATATTTTTAAACTGTATTTTTTAAAAATACATTAGGTATATTAAGTTTGTCAAGCAATGAGAGAAGATATATTAAATTACTAAAAAAATGTATTTATCATTTTATTTTTATTTATTGTAAAAGTTGTTACGCAATAGAATCAATGATAATTGGTTGAATGATAGTTTGGTTACTTATATCGACAAAAATATGTTTGAAAGTGTTGATAATAAGAAGATTCTACAATGTTTTTGACATAAGAAGTCTTGTAGGGAGCAATTGTGAATTATATATACAAAAATAAATAAATCATGGAACATATTTTAATAATATATATATGAATTTTTAAACCTTATATTAGAAGCTTAAAATTTTTAGATTTTTTATATTTTCATTAATTTAATTATATTATTTTGCTATCTACTAAAACTCAATCTGAATTCGTCCTTCATCAAATGAAGTATATATCATGCTGAAACTAGTAACGAGTTTCGACGGATAGAAAAATCTGGAAAAAAATTAAAATTGATGTGTTTTGAGAGTGATAAAATAATTTCAATGCATTATAATGGAAATTAAAAATAAAAGTAAAGAAAGAACTGTGTGAAAAAGTGTTTGTGTAAACCTCGGTTAAAAATCAGTAATGTTAACGTGAAATTATAGTAAATCTGTAAATGAAAAAAATAGTGAGATGCAAAAATAAATATATTTTGAAATAATAAAATAGTCTCGAGGACTTAGTAAAATAACTTAAATGGTTCTAGCAATGATTGAATAAAAAAATTTGAATTTCAATATAAAATTACATATTGACTAGTTTTATGCTATTGAACATGACTCTTAATCTGACCATGTGATTAAGTTGAAAGTCCACGAGCATCCTCTTGACACATTGCTCTATTTTGGGTTAAAAGTTGAGGGTAGACTATGAGAGAATATCAACAGTTAGACTAAAAATAACATGAATGCTTATTAGTGACATTTTCATAAGTAAGCTGGAAAAACTAAAAATTTAGCTTCTTCCTCCCCTCTAAACTGTCAATTAGTGCTAAACCAACTAAAATAAATAAAAAAAAATTGAGAGCTTCCTCACTAAAACCCTTCATAAAAACCAAGATTTAAAGTAAAATAGATTAGAGAATGAGTATTAAACACATCTCGACTAAGTAGAATCCTATAAATTTGTTTTCAATTTGCATTTGATGAAAAATATACAAGGAATCACAAATGAATTAACTCAAGCATTGTGAATAAAATATTAAAATATCATAAATATATTGACTTTGGTTAAAGTTTTGAAACAACAAATTCAAATTATAAAGAATGAAGGATATTGAAATATTTAGTTGATGGGATTTTTTCTTTTTATAAAAGACGTAGCATTGCTATTTCAAAAATAAATGATGTGTTTGTCATTTGATATGTCAATCAAGATGTAATATCCAACCATTAACAAACTTGCATTATTAACAAGCCGAGTTGTTCTACACAACAATTGACATGCAACTTCAAGAACTTAAAAATTATTTTACCAAGATAGACATGGAGTTGCTTCCTTGCATTGCATGTTTGAATCCAAGTGAGTCTTTTCATGCTTATAAAAAGCAAAAGTTGATTCATCTTGCTTAATTCTATCCATCCGACTTCTCCCGGGAGCGTTTGTTATGGAAAAATGAAAGGGCACGGTCGTCGTATTCACCTGTTAATTTCACCGAGGTTGTATATATTCTTGGGATTTTCACATTGGTAATACATACATGAATTTATTTTTATATTTAAAGCAGTGTTTTGAAGCTGGCCTGTCCGGCGGGTTGTCCCGGGACCCAACTGATCTAGAACTGGAATCGAACTGAGTTGAAAAAAAAAGAAGGAAAAAACCGGTGTGACCCAGCGACTCGGTTGACCCGACAAGACCCGGCCGCAAACCAGTTGACTTTTGTTTTGTTTTTTTTTCTTACTAAAACAACATCATTTTAATTTTTTTAAAAAAAAAATTGACAATGCCAACCTGGTGACCTAATTAAGACCTGGAATCTGGACCTTGGATCGAACCGGGTCTTAAAACTATGATTGAAAATTATGTTTTATGACTTTTAAAAAAATATTTGTTTAAAATTAATAATGTTTTATTTTTGTTATATTATTTTGATGTGATAATATAAAAAATAAATTTTTTTATTTTTTAAAATAAAAAATAACTATAGCCACGTTAAAAAACTTAATGATTTCCACGAAGGTTGTCAGTCAAATTTAAATTGTAGAATTGAATCCATGGCAAGAACTAAAGGGAACTATTTTGTGTGGAAAAGAAAAACCAAAGGACGGTATGTATGCATCAATGTCATAAATAATTATCTCTATATTTTGTGTGGAAAAGAAAAACCAAAGGACGGTAGGTATGCATCAATGTCATAAATAATTATCTCTATTTTGCGTGGAAAAGAAAAACCAAAGGACGGTAGGTATGCATCAATGTCATAAATAATTATATGTGCTGTCATTGAGGCTTTGGTCGACAGGCTGTCCTCTCCTGAGGTTCTTGGTTTTTTCAAAAGACAAGCTCAATCAATGAAAAAGTTGAAGTTAAACATTAAATTATTTTTCTTTTTTATTTTTTTTCACAAGTATTTAACCGTTCAATTTGTAAGAACACCAGTCTTTTTTATAAGCCAAGAATTACACTTTTTAAATTTGCTATTATAATAATTATTTATTTATGTGATAATTTCACCAATGTTTTTTTGCCTTGAACCAAATAGCCTCTAAGAGTAATACCAAATGAAATTTTTTAAAATATTTTTGAACCTCATGGTTTCATATATTTATATTTTAATTGTTAATTTCATTTCTTTCACTTTTTGACTATTGATTTTTGGTCCTTACAATTCTTATAAAAATTCATTTTGATTCCTAACATTTTTATTTTTATTTTTGATCCTTATAGTTTCAGGTATTTATATTTAATTCTAAAATTTTATTTTCCTCGCATTTCAATTCCTAGATGTTGTGAGTTTAGAGAGAAAGTCATTAGAAAAGAAAGAGAAAATATAAGTATTTTGGTGAGTTGTATTTTAAAAACAAAAATTGTTGATTTTGGAGAGTTGTATTTTGAATGAAACAAACTCAATTAAGGCCCTGAGTTACCCAAGTCCTTGGTTGACCCATCGGATGTGGCTAGGTCTGATAACTATGATAACAACCATGCCAAATCTAAGATATTTGGTATCGCTTTGGATCTGACGCCTATGCCAGACCCAAAAGCTTTGGGTCTAGTGATCGAGCCTCACCCAAAATCCTTAGGTCTGGTGGCACCCAAAATCTTTAAGTTTGGCGAGCAAGCCAAACCCAAGTCTCTTGCCACACCCAAGACAGTTTAGTTTAGCAGCCATGTCAAACCTATATCTTTTTGGTCTAGCGGGCCAAGCTGGACCTTAGAGACTTGGGTTTGGCGGCCATGATTGGATCTTGCATAGTTGCCAGACCTAGGGTTTAGTGATTGGGTTTGGCAATCATGGCAGACCCCAGTATCTTGGGTCCAGCTGTCATGGCTAAACTAAAAAAAAAAAAATTGCATAGTAACAAATACACAATGTGTTTTAGTACATAAGTAATAAATTTAATAAATAACATATATTGCATGATAAAACTAGCATTAATTTTACCAGTGATTATTGCATTAGTAGAGAGAATATTTTCAGAGTTGAAATTGGTTAAAAGTCAAATACACAATCGAATTGAATTGTGGATGATTTGTTGAATGATTGTTTGGTTATTTATATCGAAAAAGATATATTTTCAAAGTGTTGATAATGAGAAGATCCTAAAATGTTTTCAATATATAAAAAGTCTTACAAGGAGCGATTGTGAATTATTAAAAAATAATAGAATTTTATAAAATATCTTTTTATAATATATGTAAAGTTTTTAACTTTATATTAGAAACTTATAATTTTTGGGTTTTTTAGATCTTAACTAATTAATGGAAAAGTTGAAGTTAATTATTAAATTATTCTCTCTTTTTTTCACAAGTATTTAACTGATTTTTAAAAACCAACATTTACACTTTCTAAACTTGCTCTTACAATAATAATTATTATTTATATGATAATTTCACCCATATTTTTAAGCCTTGTACAAAATACGTTCTAAGAGTAATACTAAATGAAGTTTTTTAAAAAAATATATATTTTTAATCCTAGTAGTTTTATGTGTTTACATTTTAGTTTTAAACTTCATTTCCCACTCAATATTGAGTTTTGATCCTTGAAATTCTCATAAAAGTTCATTTAGGTTCCTAAAGTTGTTTCTTTTATCCTTGTAGTTTTAGCTATTTATATTTAATTCTAAAACTTCATTTTCCTCACATTTCAATTCCTTGATGTTACGAGTATAAAGAGAAAGTCGTTAGATAAAAAACAATTTGGTGAGTCGTATTTCAAGAACAAAAAATGTTGATTTTAGTGTCCATAAATTTATCTCTAAACACATAACAAAAAAAAATAAAATTAAAAGAGGCCCTAAACTAAATAAAAGAGAGAAGGTTTTATCTATTTTTTTTGTTTTTTTAACCGTTCACATCACTTTATTTCTTTTTAATTGCATTCATTAAAATTATATTTTCATGGCAACCATAGCTATCAAACACAGCCTAAGGGTTAACCTGACTAAGGGGCTAGGTCCTGGTTTACACGAGTTGACTTGGGTCAACTAGGAAAAATAAAAATAAAAAATATTTGAGGTTTTAAAATTTTATATGAAAAAATGAGAAATAATCCAATATGGATATAGGCTATACATGTTGTAAACAATTAAGTTTAAAATATTATTTTAAAAGCTTTTTTATTCTACATTGAAAAGATATTATTTTATTCTTCTAAATTAAAGTATTTAAATCAAATTAAAAGGTTTTTTTATCCTACATTTGAAAAAACATAACTATTTTTTCTGAAGAACATGAAGTATATATACTAAAAGGGTTCAAATCCCACATTGAAAAAATAAAATATTCTTCCAGTATTTATACAATGAACTTTGAAATGAGTTAGTAACTAAATAAAAAATATGAAAAAAAAGGGGGGGTTTCTGGGTAGGAGAAAAAAACACATTTGAAAAAAATGGTTTTGAAGAATTAGTAAAATAACCTATATAGTTCTAGCAATGATTGAAAAATAAAATTTGGATTTCGACATAAAATTACATATTGACTAGTTTTACGCTATTAAGTATTACTTTCAATCCGACCATCTGATTGAGTTAAAAGTCCACAAGAAGACTTCTGACACATTGCTCTATCTTGGGTTAAAAGTTTATGGTAGGCCATTAAAGAATATCAATAGTCAAACTAAAAATAACATGCAGGCTCATTAATGATATTTTCATAAATAAGCTGGAAAAACTAAAAAATTAGCTTCTTCTTCTTCTTCTCTAAACTATCGGCTAGTGCTAAAACAACTATAATAGAAAAAACAAATTGAGAGCTTATTCACTAAAACCCTTAAACCAAGATTTAAGGCAAGATATGCGAGGGAATGGGTATTGAACACATCTCGACTCAGTACAATCCTATAAATTTGTTTTCAATTTGCATTTGATGAAAAATATTCAGGGAATCATAAATGAATTAATTCAAGCATTGCGAATAAAATATCAAGATATTATAAATGTGTTGACTTTGGCTAAAGTTTTGAAACAACAAATTCAAATGATAAGGGATGAAGGATGGAAATATTTAGTTGATGAGATTATTTTTTTGTGTGTGTAAAAGACATAGCATTGATATTTCAAAAATAAATGATGTGTTTGTCATTTGCAGCCGATCAAGGTGTAATACCCAACAATTAACAAACTTGTATCATTAACAGGCCGAGTTGTTCTGTACAACAATTGACATGCAACTTCACGAGCTTAATAGTCGTTTTATCAAGATACACATGGAGTTGCTTCCTTGCATGTTTGAAACTCAATCTCTATAATATTATAAATAGGTTAACATTACAACAACAACAAAAATATGATAACCATGACAATAATAATAATATATATATATATATATTCTTATTAGTTGATGGATCAATTTGAAAGCATCAAAGTACTTTTTTGTAAAAATAAACTAATAAATGGTACACCCGAGGCAAAATTATAGCCAATATAGCTTGTTGGCCAAGGGAAAGAGTTTTTCCTTTTGTAGTTTTGGAGTAGCAAATAATGGCTTATGATAAGCAAAAGTTGATTCATCTTGCTTAATTCTATAGTTGAGAATAATGGAATGTGTTGGGTTGTGCCTTAGCCAACCTTCTTATTTATATAAAGGCAGCAGAACACTGCAGTAACTGTAATGATTACAACATCCTATATTAGAATCCTATTCTGATAGATACATGAGTAATTGTAATGATTACAACATCCTATATTAAAATCCTATTCTATAATATGCCCCTCAAGCTGAGGGTGGGGGATCAACCTGAAGCTTGAATCGAAAAGCAGTAAAGGATGCAATAGGAAGCGGTTTAGTGAAGACATCGGTAAGTTGATCCCGAGAGGGAACAAAATGAATCTGAATTTCTTTCTTGGCAACACGGTCATGAAAAAAGTGATAATCCACTTCAGCATGCTTAGTACGAGCATGGAAGATAAGATTTGCTGAGAGATAAGTAGCACCAAGATTATAACCCCAAATGGTAGGGGCAGAGACTGAGGGAACCTGCAAATTTGTAAATAATTATTGAAGCCAAATGACTTCAACGGTACCATCAGCAAGGGCTTTATACTCAGCCTCAGTAGAGGAGCGAGCAACAGTGTGTTGCTTGCTGGATTTCCAAGAGATAGGCGTCTAACCAAAAAAGATAAGATAGCCGCCCGTAGACTTGCGATCATCAATACTACCAGCCCAATCTGCATCTGTAAAGCCATGTAGAGCAAAAGAGGAGCCTCGAGTGATATGGAAACCATAAGATGTCGTACCTTTAAGATAGCGTAAAATACGTTTGACAACGACCCAATGAGAATCTGTAGGAGCATGCATAAACTGACAGACTATGTTAATAACAAAGCATATATCTGGACGGGTGCAGGTAAGATATTGAAGAGCACCCACGATTTGATGAAATCGTGTAGGATCAGAGAATGAATGATCCAGTAATAAAATGACTTTCGAAAGGGAGACTGGAGTATCAACTGGTTTGTAGGAAGTCATACCAGCTCGGGTGAGAATGTCAAGAATATATTTATATTGACGCAACATTAAACTGATACTGGTAGACTAAACTTCAATACCCATAAAGTAGTGAACAATACCTAAGTCACAAAGCTTGAACTAAGAGCTGAGTAACTGTATAAGGTGATGGAGCATAGCAGAGTTGCTACCCGTAAGCAGAATATCATCAACATACACTAGGAGATAAAAGATATTATTACCATCAGATAAGATAAACAGGGAGGTGTCAACCTTGGAAGCTCGGAAACCGATGGAGAGCAAAAAATCACTTAGACGAGTGTACCATGCTCTCGGTGCCTGTTTCAAACCATACAATGAATCGTATGTAAGGAGATGGCTGTGAAGATCTGCATATGATAAAGGTTCAGCCTTGGTAATAAGACTGGTAACTAAGTCTTTAAACTCTCCCCGAAGACCACGAAACACATATAAATTGAAATCTTCAAGCGAAACTGGCCGACTAGTAGCGGCCAATTCATCAAATAAGGCCTTCGCTTTTTGCATAAATTGAGTTACTGATTCATCACCCTGTCAAAGATCCTGAAGAGAGCCGTGAAGTTGCATAATACGAAAGTTAGAGGTGGAAGTGAGAGCTCGCTCAAGAGTGCCCCAAGTTGAACAAGAACTTTGACAACCAACAACAAGATGCAAAACTTCCATAAATAGGGAAGAAAGAAGAGCACTTAGAATGAGTTGGTCCTGTTGTTTTCAGGTTTGAAAAAGCGGATTTACCTGAAGAGAGATACCATCATGGGCAAGAACATGTGTTGATGGACATGTTTTGGAGCCATCAACAAAATTAAAAACTCCTTGGGCTAGGAGATAAGGCAGCATCTGCATACGCCAATATAAATAATTGGTGTTTGTTAATTTGAGGGAGATGACTTGATGAGTGTGAGGAAGGGAGATAATGCTTGCGGCAGTAGACGCAGCAGACGCTGGCTGCAAGAGGAGGCGTTCACCAGCCATGGCAGAGGAGAATCCAGGAGGTGACGCAGTAGAGGAGGCGCTGCAAGAGAAGAGGGCTGCACTGTCGGAGAAGAAGAAAGCTGGATTGCTGGTGCTACAGAATTTGAAGATGTATGTGGTGGTTGTTCCATTGAAGAAGGGAGGCTGGGAGGCTGTGAGAAAAGTAGGTTTAATTTATTTTAGGGTTTTGTGGCTCTGATACCAAGTTGAGAATAATAGAATGTGTTGGGTTGTGCCTTAGCTAACCTTTCTATTTATATAGAGGCAGCAGAACACCGCAGAAACTGTAATGATTACAGCATCCTATATTAGAATCCTATTATGATAGATACATGAGTAATTGTAATGATTACAACATCCTATATTAGAATCATATTCTATAATATCTATCAATCTATTTTCTTCATAGTTGAGCTTGCAGCACTTATAATCAACTTGAAACTTATATTCTTGACATGAGATCCTCTGAAGAATTTCCGAAGCTAAAAGGAATCAATGATGTTGCTCAAAAATTGGTGGAGACAAACCATTTTATTAATAAAAAAATATTTTCATAGATGAAATTGGTTAAAAGTTGGTTATGTAATTGAATCAAAGATAATTAACTAAATGATTGTTTGATTATAGTTCCTTACATCGAAAAAGATATATTTAAAAGTGTTAATAATAAGAAAATCCTACAACGTTTTCAACATATAAAATCTTGGAAGGAATAATTATAAATTATAAAAAAATAGAATTCCATGAATCATCTTTTTAATATATATATATATATATATAAATTTTTAAGCTTTATATTACAAACTTATAATTTTTAGATTTTTTAAATCTTAATTAATTTAGTTATATACTTATATTATTTTATACTTTAAAACTCGAGTCCATCATTCATCTTAATGGCATAGATTGAAAACTTATTATTCTTGATTTGAAGACAGTTAATCCAGTCTTAATCCACTTGATGATGCCTTAATCATGCTGATAAAAAAGATTAATACATTGAGCTCCAAGTGTGGATATAATCAGTGGTGGAGATACAGGGTCTTAATCCGACCGTGTAAGAAAATGCTTTTTTCAAAAAAAAAAATTTAACAATGTTTATAGTTTCAACTCAAATAATAAAATAACTAAAATCTTGGCCTTCTAAAATATTTTTTTAATTTAGTTTCCTTTTATTTTATTTTCTGGCTTAGCATTATAAATAATTTAATATTGTTAGGAAGTTTTAAACCGGCTTCCATGAATTTAATATTGTACATGTCGGATCCTTCTTGCCCGTGACGGTGACGGCAGTCCTGCCTATCATTTAAACATTTGGCCTTTTTTTTTAATTACTGAAATCTTAACATGTCATGTGATAAATTCTTGAAGCACCCAGTGAATGCCAAAATTAAAGATTCATTTTGAAAATTAATTTGAAATAAAAATATAAAAAAATTAATTTTTTTTCAAAAATACTTTTACATCACAAAAACAAAAAATACCTTATGTAAGGGACATGCACGTATCCACTTAGATATAAAACCCCAGACAAGAAACCAAAGAAGAGAACGCTAGCTCTCTGGAGCGTTTGGCATGGAAAAATAAAAGGGCACGGTCATATCGTATTCACCTGTTAATTTCACCGAGGTTGTATATATTCTTTGGATTTTCATATTGGTAATATATACATAAATTTGTTTTTATATTGAAAATTGTGTCTATGATTTTTTTAAAAAAAGTATTTGCTTGAAATTAATATTTTTTAATTGTTGTTATATCATTTTGATGTGATAATATTAAAAATAATTTTTTTAATTTTTTTAAATAAAAAATAAGCATTACCACGTTTAAAAACTTAACAATTAAGATTTCTACGAAGGTTGTCAGTCAATTTAAATTTTAGACTTGAATCCATGGCAAGAACTAAAGGGAACTATTTTGTGTGGAAAAGAAAAACCAAAGGACGGTAGGTACGTATCAATGTCATAAATAGGCTTTGTTGCCTCTGCAGAGACGAAGAATAGTCAAAAGAGTCCTAAAATTAATTCGTCTTAGCTGTCCACGGCGGCGCATCATTAGTGGCTTTGGAAATTAACATGGTGCTTCCGATGCACCAAGTCAAGTGCTCACGATGATTAATTCGAATGTGTAAGCAATATGGTTGCTATCACCATTTCCTTTGCTGTGAAGGGCTATTTTAAAATATCATAGTAATTATTTTTAAAATATATATATTTTATTTTTTTTAATTATTTTTAATACCAGTATATCAAAACAATAAAAAATTATCTTTTAAAATAATTTAATTTTTTTAAAATATAATTTTAATCGCGATTCGAATAGGCTTAAATAAATAAAAAAGTGGAAAATGGAAAAAAACAGTAATCCAAAATGATAAATAGCTATAAATAAATTATTTTTTCTTTAAATTAGAATTGTTATTTCTATACTGTCACTAAAATTATAAAATCATTTTATAATTTATCATCATTTTCTATATATTATTGTTGCTTTTTTTTTTCCACATATATATATATATATATATATAATAAAATCCTCATTATGAAATTCTGAAAGAGAGAGCAGCAGCTAAAAGCAACAGCATTTTAGCTAGATAAATAAAGTTTAACGACTTGATATGTTTTTATATTATAAAATATTTCTTTTGATCTATTTCTATATATCTAATTAAGTTAATTTTATTCTTTAATATATATTAAATTTATAATTTATCATTCTTCTTATATGAACTCACTCAAATTTATCATGTGTCTGTTACATGCAAAACTAGAAGATTATATTTAAAATTTAACATATATTTTAAATAAAATTGACTTAAATAAAGATATATTACGTCACTAAAAAAAAAGTGTTTATCAATTTGATTGGTTGTCCACTAGGTTTTGTTATCGTCATTGATATTATCATCAGTATCTGAATGGCATAGCATAGATTAAAAACTTATTATTAATATTTTATGGATGTCCCCAAGAAGATAATTAATCCATAATAATTTTTACAGTTTAACTGTTTATATATTTTTAAATTTATTGTATTAAACACAGAAATTATCTTTTTTTATTATTCGATTATCAAATTTATTTATACATACCGCTTCCACGCGTTTTCTTGTCTCTTCCTTTCCTTTAAAGTCCACGTATTCCCATCATGGCTTATTAGCTTTCTACATTGCACCATTCTTTTCAAGAACTGGTAGGATGGTAGGAATGGACCTCTCGATGATAAGTAGGGCCCAAATTGCCGCCCAAAGGCCATTGTAGATTCACGTTCAGAGAACATCAGATGCGATGCTTAGCCGACAGTAGAGAAGAAAGATCACGTCCGACGAGAATATTTATCATTACAAAATGATCCCCGGAAAACAGTCAGGGATGCCAGCACGGCCGGCTTACATGGTTAAGCTTGTAACAATTTATAATCAACTCTAAACTTATATTCTTAACCTGAGATCTAGTGAAGAATTTCCACAGATAAAAAGGAATAAATGATCTTGCTCAGAAATTAGTGGAGGCAGAGAAGGTTGCGGTTAGTAATTTTACCAAGTGTGAATATAATATAAATAATTTAATATTGTTAGGAAGTTTAAAACCGGCTTCCATGAATCTTCTTGTCTTTTCTTTTCCTTTAAAAGTCTTTATGTTTGTTCTCTTTATGCAATTCATTGGATTCTGCTTTCTACGGCCTTCTCTCTCACACCTTCCGCGAAGATCCACCATGGCTTCTGTCACTGGTTAATTTTTTTTTTTTTAATTTTTCATAAACAAATTCAGCCGAATACAGCAGTCTAGTCCCAACTAAACTAAACCTTGCCTTCCTTTTTACTCTTATTTCTTACGATTATGTATTTCATTCATCTAAAAAAGTTCTTACAATTGCCTACAAGAATAATTCTCAATCTTTATTTATCTCATCAACAAAAGATTACACAATAAAAATATATGTATTTTGCATATAAATTACATGCTACATAGCAAAGGCTTTATAACTTATTTATAGATAAATATGTGAGCTCCAAGGCTAACCCATGACTCCTGTTTTTCAGGACAAAGTGGACACTTTCTCCAATTTTTACGGTTTAACTGTTTATATATTTTTAAATTTATTGTATTAAACACAGAAATTATCTTTTTTATTATTCGATTATCAAATTTATTCATACATACCGCTTCCACGCGTTTTCTTGTCTCTTCCTTTCCTTTAAAGTCCACGTGTTCCCATCATGGCTTATTAGCTTTCTACTGCTATCAATCTCTCTCTCTCACCCTTTCGCAAGAATCGACAACTTCGTGACTCAGAAATCTTGAACTCATCTCCTAACAATTCATAGAATGGTAGGGTTCTGCACTGCACCATTCTTTTCAAGAGCTGGTGGGATGTCACAGATTTCAAATAGATGGTAGGAATGGACCGCAGAAGTGGAAAATTGCTATCAAATAACAAAGCATATGTGATGACCAGGCTATTTTGCAAGGTCCTGTAATGGAAAATCTGTGGACATCCCCTGTTATTAGAGAAGGAAATAAAGCTGAAGAAGCCAAAACAAGTAGGACCCAAATTGCCGCCCAAAGGCCATTGTAGATTCACGTTCAGAGAACATCAGATGCGATGCTTAGCCAACTTGTGTGGTGGAACCACACCAACATACTCTATTTTATTTTTTCTGAAGAGAAGATCAGATGCATTTTCATCGGTGCTTTTCAAGATGTAAAGATTTGTACTAAATGATGCATCATTAATACAGTAGAGAAGAAAGATCACGTCCGACGAGAATATCATTACAAAATGATCCCCGGCAAACAGTCAGGGATGCCAGCTCGGCCGGCTTACATGGTTAAGCTTGTAACAATTTATAATCAACTCTAAGCTTACATGGTTAAGCCGCCAGCACGACCGGCTTACATTGGATTCTGCTTTCTACGGCCTTCTCTCTCACACCTTCCGCGAAGATCTACCATGGCTTCTGCTTTCTTCTCTCTCTTTTTTTCTATCTCCCGTCCTTTTGATACTGTCGTCTTTCCGCGAAAATCCACCGAGGCTCTGGAGTTGAGTAGAGGACAATTATCTGTGCTGTCATTGAGGTTTTGGTTGACAGGCTGTCCTCTCCTGAGGTTCTAGGCTTTTTCAAAAGACAAGCTCAATCAATGGAAAAGTTGAAGTTAAACATTAAATTATTCTTCTTTTTTATTTTTTTTTCACAAGTATTTAACCGTTTAATTTGTAAAAATATCAGTCTTTTTTATAAGCCAACAATTACACTTTTTAAATTTGCTATTATAATAATTATTTATTTATGTGATAATTTCACCAATGTTTTTTTAGCCTTGTACCAAATACCTTCTAAGAGTAATACCAAAATGAAATTTTTTTAAATATTTTTGAACCTCATAGTTTCATATTTTTATATTTTTAACCGTTAACTTTATTTCTCACCCGTTTAACTCTTTGACTATTGAGTTTTGGTCCTTGCAATTCTCATAAAAGTTCATTTTAGTTCCTAAAATTTTTATTCTTATTTTTTATCCTTATAATTCCAGGTATTTATATTTAATTCTAAAATTTTATTTTCCTCACATTTCAATTCCTTATGTTGCGATTATAAAGAGAAAGTCGCTAGAAAAAGAAAGAAGAAAGAGACCCAATCAACACCTTAAGTTACTCGGGTCCTAGGTTGACTCGTCAAGCGGGGCTGAGTCTGATAACTATGATAACAACCATGTTAGACCTAAGATATTGGGTATATCCTTGGATTTGACGACCATGTCAGACCCAATAGCCTTGTATATGGTGATCGAGCCTCACCCAAGACCTTTAGGTTTGGCGAGCAAGCCAGACCCAAGTCTTTTGGGTCTAGCGGTCATGCCACACCCAAGACAGTTGAGTCTGATAGCCATGCCAAACTCATATCTCTTTGGTTTGGTAGGTCAAGCTAGACCCAATACACTTGGGTCTTACAGCCGAGTCGGACCTTAAAGACTTGGGTGTGGCGGCCATGTTTGGGTCTTATATGGCTGCCAGACTTAGGGTTTGGTGATTGGGTCTCGCAATTATGCTAGGCCTTAGCGTCTTGGGCCCGGCTGCCATGACCAAACTGGAAAAAAAAATTGCATAGTAACAAAAACACAGTGAAAATCCAACACGTTTTAGTATATAGGTAATAAATTTAATAATTAACATATATTGCATGATAAAATTAGCATTAATTTTACCAGTGGCTACTGCATCAGTAGAGAGAATATTTTCAGTGTTGAAATTGCTTAAAAGTCGATTACACAATCGAATTGGGGATGATTTGTTGAATGATTGTTTTGTTACTTATATCGAAAAAGATATATTTGAAAGTGTTGATAATGAGAAGATCCTACAATGTATTCAACATATGAAGTCCTGCAATGAGCGATTGTGAATTATATATAAAAAAAGAAATTTATGAAATATATTTTTATAATATATGTAAATTTTTTAACTTTATATTAAAAAAATATAATTTTTGGATTTTTTAGATCTAAATTAATTAATGGTAAAGTTGAAGTTGATTATTAAATTATTCTCTCTTTTTTTCACAAGTATTTAATTGTTTAATTTGTAAATACATTAGTCATTTCTAAAAACCAACATTTACACTCTTTAAATTTTCTCTTATAATAATAATTATTATTTATGTGATAATTTCAACCATATTTTTAAGCCTTATACCAAATACCTTCTAAGAGTAATACCAAATGAAGTTTTGTTTGAAAAAAAATAATTTTTAACCTAGTAGTTTTATGTGTTTACATTTTAGCCGTAAACTTCATTTTCCACTCGTTTCATTATCTGAATATTGAGTTTTGGTTCTTGAAATTCTCATAAAAGTTCATTTGGGTTTCCAAAGTTTTTTCTTTTATCCTCGTAGTTTTAGTTATTTATATTTAATTCTAAAACTTCATTCTCCTCACATTTTAATTCCTTGATGTTACGAGTATAAAGATACAGTCGTTAGATAAAAAGAGAAGTATTTTGGTGAGTTGTATTTGAAGAACAAAAAATATTGATCGCAGTGTCCATAAATTTATCTTTAAACACATAACAAAAAAAATTAATATTTTTTAAAAGTGGCTCTAAACAAAATAAAAGAGAGGAGATTTTATCTATTTTTTTTTTTTTTTTAACCGGTCACATTACTTTATTTCTTTTCAATTGCATTCTTTAAAGCTATATTTTCATAGCATCCATAGCTATCAAACCAGCCTAGGGGTTAACCCGACTAATGGGCTAAGTCCTGGTTTACACAGGTTGACTCGGGTCAACCAAGAAAAATTTAAAAGACATATTTGAGGTTTTGATATTTTATATGAAAAAATAAGGAATAATCTATATGGATATAAGCTATACATGTTGTAAACAATTAAGTTTAAAAGATTATTTCAAAAGGTTTTTTATTCCACATTGAAAAGATATTATCGTATTCTTCTAAATTGAAGTATTTAAATAAAAAAAAATTTTATATCCCACATTGAATAAATATTAACTTTTTTCTTGTGAACATAGAATACACACACACACACATTAAAAGACTTTAAATTTCACATTGCAGAAATAAAATATTCTTCTAATTTTTATATAGTGAACTTTGAAATGAGTTAGCAAGCAATTGAAATATATGATAAAAAGGGTCTTTGGGTAGGAGAAAAACACATTTAATAAAAAAACAATCTCTATCGGATTTTTATTGGGTCACCCGAGTTCCGGGTTTACCCGGCGTGTCAACCAGTTTACTCTAGGCCACTTACAGGCCCAAATATTGAATGAAATAAACCTGGCCAAGGCCCCGAGTCACCATACTTGATTTTTTATTATTTTGTATGAAAATTTCAAGAAACAATCCACGTGGATATAGGTTATACATGTTGTAAACAATTAAGTTTAAAAGATTATTTCAAAAGGTTTTTTTATCTCATATCGGAAAGATATTATCTTATTCTTCTAAGTTAAAATATTTAAAATAAAAAGGTTTTTTTTATCTCATATTTGAAAAAATATAACTTTTTTTTCTAAAAAACATAGAGTGCATATACTAAAGGGCTTCAAATCCCACATTAAAAAAATAAAACATTCTTCTAGTATTTATATAGTGAACTTTGAAATGAGTTAGTAATCAAATAAAAAATATGAAAAAAAGGGTTTTTGGGGAGGAGAAAAAAACACATTTTAAAAAAATGGTCTCTACCGAGTTTTTGCTGGTTACCCGAGTTCCAGGTTGACCCAACGGGTCGACCAGTTTACTCTAGGCCAATTGCAGACCTGAATTTTTAATGAAACAGACTCGATCATTGCTATTGGATACTGTTGGGAGTATGATCCAATTCTATTGTAATGGTGGTTATTCTTGTTCTTCTTTTTATATATATTTATAGAGAAATCAAAGATAAATAAATGAAAAAAGAAAAGAAAAAAGAAAAAGAGATGTTACAATGGTTATTTTCGTGGGTTCTGCATGGTAATAGTAATTATATTGTTTGAATTGTTGCAATTAGGGTGAATTAAATAAGAAATGTACGAATTGTAATGAATGAATGGAGAAAGAGAAAGGATGCAAAGATAAGTTTTGAATATATATATTTTTTTTAATCAACAAGGTTTAACTTGTGATTCAACATGTAAAAAGCAGAAAAAAATAGCTTTTTCATAACCAAGTTCCAATCTTGGGCACATGGTGGGCCCATCATTTTTATACATTGAGAGAAAACGCATACGCTTCCTCGAGTTTTCTTGTCTCTTGCTTTCCTTCGAAGCCTACGTATTCCCATCATGCAATTCAGTGGCTTATCATTCTCTCTCACATAACCACTCTCTCACCCTTTCGCAAAAATCCACCAAGGCTCCTGCTTTCCACTACTCCTTTTCTCTCACATATTCCCACCCTCATCCTTTCTGCAAGAATCCACCATGGCTCTGGAGTTGATCGCAGAACCAATTCTCTCTCCTGTCATTCAGGTTCTGGTCGAAAGGTTGACCTCTCGTCAGGTTCTGGGCTTCTTCAAATGCCACGAACTAGATGGTGGTCTTCTGCAAAAGCTGAAAGAAACACTGAATACTGTCAACGGACTACTCGACGATGCGGAGGAGAAGCAGATTACACAGCGTGCTGTGAAGCACTGGCTTAATGATGTTAAGCATGCTGTCTATGAAGCCGAGGACATATTGGAGGAGATTGATACCCCTCGACCTGACAGCAAATGGGTAAGCATAAGTTCTTGCACGTATAGACCTTGCTTCCTCATAAAATGTTTGTTTGTTTTTTTGTTTTGTTTTTTTTTTAAAAAAAAAACTTTCATGTATGCTCTCTAGTCTGTAAAGGAGGAAAAAATAATTTTAGGCATGGTTGTTGTCTTTCTGTGAGTTTTAATTAAAGAGTATTCATTGTTATGCATGCAACTAATATCATTGGCTTTTGGTGTCTCTGGCGAAATTATGCTTGCAAATTCTCATTTATTAATTAGTTTTCTAAACATGGGCTTTGGATTTTTAAAATCTGAATTATTTATATAAATTTTGTCAATTTTAATTAAATTATATATTTTTTATAAGAGCATAAATAAATTTTAATTGTTCTGAAAAAATAAGGGATATAAAATTGAATTGTCTTTCAATATTTTTAATGATGAATAATTAGGACTTCCTAGATTCAAAACCTATTATTATAAATATTAAATTTCTTAGTATTTATATATACAATAATCACCAAGAATTATGCACTTATTTTTTGTTAGCACAATTAGACTCTGAAATGATATTTTATATATGAAAGCTTCATATCTTTGTTTTAAATATTAAAATAAATACTTTACTTTTAATATAATATAATAAGGGCTATAAAAATCACTAATGTTAAGTTAGCATCAACAATTGTAAATTCTTGAAAAAGATCTGTAGAAAGAAAATTTATTAATTCTCTATATGTAAAAATCTTAATGTTTATGTTTTGATATTAAAAAATTATAACTTTTTCCTGAATTCTATCTCATATATTTAGTCCACCATTGCAGGTAAGGAATCTGGTTCCATGTCTAAATCCAGCTAATATAAGGATGAAAGAAATGGGAGCAGAGTTACAAAGGATCCTTGGGAACCTTGAAAGTTTACTTAAACAAAAGGGTGATCTGCGCCACATAGAAGGTAATGGTGGAGGGAGACCATTGTCAGAGAAAACAACTCCACTAGTTAATGAATCTCATGTATATGGAAGGGAAGCTGATACGGAAGCCATAATGAAGCACTTGTTGACACAACACAGCACGGATGGCTCAAATTTACGTGCGGTTCCCATTGTGGGCATGGCCGGGATTGGTAAAACCACTCTTGCTCAGCTTATCTACAACGATAAAAGGGTAGAGGAGTACTTCGAGCTCAAAGCCTGGGTCTGGGCTTCTCAACAATTTGATGTAGCCAGGATTATTGAGGATATTATTAAGAAGATCAAAGCAAGGACTTGCCCCACCAAAGAACCAGATGAATCCAAAGAACCAAATGAATCTCTAATGGAGGCAGTGAAAGGGAAAAAACTTCTACTTGTTCTAGATGACGCGTGGAACATTAAGTACGATGAATGGGATAAATTACTGCTACCTTTGCGGTATGTGGAGCACGGAAGTAAGATTGTCGTGACAACACGGGATGAAGATGTAGCAAGAGTCACGCAAACTGTCATCCCCTCTCACCGCTTGAATGTAATAAGCGATGAATATTGCTGGGAGTTGTTTGCAAGGCATGCATTTAGTGGTGTAAATTCTGGAGCAGTCTCACACTTGGAAGCATTTGGCAGAGAAATAGTGAGAAAGTGCAAAGGTTTACCGCTGGCTGCGAAAACTCTTGGGGGTCTTTTGCACTCCGTAGGAGATGTCAAGCAATGGGAGAAGATATCCAATAGCAGTATGTGGGGTTCGTCGAATGAAAGCATCCCTCCAGCTCTAACATTGAGCTATTATTATCTCCCTTCACACCTGAAACGTTGTTTTGCTTATTGTGCAATATTTCCCAAGGGTTATGTATTCAAGAAGGATGGATTAATCACTGAATGGATGGCACATGGTTTTTTAGTCCAGTCCAGAGGAGTTGATCAGGAGATGGAAGAAATAGGTGAAAAATACTTTGATGATCTTGTCTCCAGGTCACTTTTCCAGCAATCACTTTACGCTCCATCAGATTTCAGCATGCATGACATCGTAAGTGATTTAGCTGAATACGCGTCAGGAGAATTTTGCTTTAAGCTTGGTATTAATGAATCGGGCTCTGGGTTGGAGGGTGAACATTCATGCTCGCTTCTAGAAAGGACTCGTTATTTATCAATCCCTTCAGGGGCAGCATCTGGCGGAGGACTTCAGATATTTCGTAGCATTCATGGAGTCCAACATTTGCGCACCTTGTTTCCACTGTATATTTTAAGGGAAGTTGATATTGAGGCACTGAATGACATCTTGCCAAATCTTAAGCGCTTGCGAATGCTATCTTTATGTCATCCAAAAGATGTTTCTTTTCAGTTGCTCAATTCCATTGGTAACTCGAAACATTTGCATATTTCTTCTCAGTTGCTCAATTCCATTGGCAAATTAAAACATTTGCGGCACTTGGACCTTTCTTGCACTGCCATTGAAAGGTTACCTAAAAGTGTGTGCACCTTGTACTATTTGCAAAGCTTATTGTTAAAGGAGTGCGGACATCTCATGAAGTTGCCATCCAACCTTTCCAACTTGGTCGACTTACAACATCTTGATATTGAAGGGACAAATTTGAAAGAGATGCCACCAAAAATGGGGAAACTCACGAAGCTTCGAATTTTGGAATCTTACATCGTGGGAAAAGATAGCAGGTCTAGCATGAAAGAGTTGGGGAAGCTCTCACATATAAGGAAAAAACTTTCTATTCGGAATCTCAGAGATGTTGCAAAGGCTCAAGATGCTTTGGATGCCAATTTGAAGGGTAAGAAGAAGATTGAGGAGTTGGGGTTGACGTGGGATGGCAATACGTATGACACACCACACGAGAGAGAAGTACTTGAGAAATTGGAGCCTTCTGAAAATGTGAAACAGCTTGGCATTACTGGTTACGGGGGTACAACGTTTCCAGGCTGGCTTGGAAACTCTTCTTTCTCAAATATGGTAAAGTTGACACTTTCTGGATGTAAGAACTGCATCTCCTTCCCACCACTGGGGCAGCTTTCATCTCTAGAAGAGCTCGAAATTAAAGGATTTGATGAAGTCGTGGCTGTTGGTCCTGAGTTCTATGGAAGTGACTCTTCGATGGAGAATCCATTTAAATCCCTCAAAAATTTACAGTTGGAGGGGATGCGAAACTGGCAGGAATGGAAAACAGATGTAGCTGGTGCTTTCCCACATCTTGCAAAGCTCTTTATAGCAGGTTGTCCCGAGTTAACAAATGCCTTGCCTAGTCACCTTCCTTGTTTATTGAGTCTTTCTATTAAAGAATGTCCGCAGCTTGTGGTTTCAATTCCAGAGGCTCCCATGCTCGACGTAATCAATGTATCTGAGGGCGATGAAAGCCGTATATCTGGGGTATCAGATCTACATTGCCTTCATTTTAGACGAGATCCCCAGCTAAAGGGAATGGAGCAAATGAGTCATTTGGTTCCCTCTTCTTTCACTGAAATCAAAATCAAGGAATGTAGTTCATTTAAGTGCTGCCAGCTAGACCTTTTACCCCAGGTATCCACACTTACCATTGAACATTGTCTCAATCTGGAATCCCTTTGTATAGGCGAGAGACCTGTCCCAGCTCTCTGTCATCTGACAATCAGTCACTGTTCTAATTTGGCGTCTTTCCTCGAAGGAGGACTAGCTGCCCCAGATTTGACAAGGCTTGTGTTAGAGGGTTGCTCATATTTGAAGTCGTTGCCGGAAAACATGCATTCCCTCCTCCCTTCCCTTGAGGATTTGGCATTGATATCACTTCCAGAAGTTGATTCGTTTCCTGAAGGAGGTTTACCCTCCAAATTACACACACTTTGCATTGTGGATTGTATCAAACTCAAGGTATGTGGTTTGCAAGCACTCCCTTCTCTTTCATGCTTCAGATTTACTGGGAACGATGTGGAGTTTGACGAGGAGACGGTGCCCTCTACTCTTACTACCCTCGAAATCAATGGTCTGGAAAACCTGAAATCTCTGGACTATAAGGAGCTTCATCACCTCACATCTCTTCAGAGATTGACTATCGAGGGTTGCCCTAAGCTTGAGTCCATATCAGAGCAGGCGCTTCCCTCCTCCCTTGAATACCTTCATCTCAGAAACCTAGAATCTCTGGACTACACGGGGCACCATCACCTCACCTCTCTTCGCAAATTGAAGATCAAGAGTTGCCCTAAACTTGATTTCATATCAAAACAGGTGCTGCCCTCCTCCCTTGAATACCAGGGGCTTCATCACCTCACCTCGCTTAGAAATTTGAGTATCGAGAGTTACCCTAAACTTGAGCACATATCAGAACAGGCGCTGCCCTCCTCCCTTGAATGCCTTCATCTCTGTAAACTGGAATCTCTGGACTACATTGGGCTTCAGCACCTCACCTCTCTTCGCAAATTGAAGATCTGGAATTGTCCAAAGCTTGCATCGTTGCAGGGGCTGCCTTCCTCCCTTGAATTCCTTCAGTTAAGGGATCAGCAAGACCGGGACTACAAGGAGCTTCGAGACCTCACCTCTCTTCGTAAAATGAAGATAAGGAGGAGCCTGAAGCTTGAGTCCCTTCAAGAAGGCACACTTCCCTCCTCCCTTGAAGACCTTGAAATCAGGGATATGGAAGATGTGGAATTTAAGGGGTTTCAGCACCTTACCTCTCTTCGTGAATTACATATCTGTAGTTCTCCTAAGCTCGAGTGCGTGCCAGGAGAGAAGCTGCCCTCCTCCCTTGTATCTCTTAAAATATCAGATCTGATAAATCTGAAATCTGTGATGGGGCTTCATCACCTCACCTCTCTTCGCGAATTGATTATCCGGGATTGTCCTAAGCTTGAGTACTTGCCAGAGCACCTATATCCTAATATTAGTGGTTGTCCACTTTTACCTTTTTATCAACTATATTCATATCAACAATATTCATCCAGCTGTTGCATTAGTTGAATAAACTCAATCCAGAAGCTCCCAGATGGTCAAGGAAGGCAACCACCAGCCGCCACCGACTAGCCGCCACCGACCAGCCACCAGCCGCAGCCGCCAGCCGCCTTCACACTTGAAGAAAGTTTGAATTTTCATATTCTGATTTTGTGTATAAATAGTGCCCAGCTTGTGTTTATTAGTGTGGAGAGAATTGAGAGGAACACTTGAAAGAGAATAGAGAGAGAGAGGGCGTGTAATTGTTAAGCTTTTGTTAAGTTATTGTAAGCTTCGGTTTTGTGTAATAAAACAGTGTGTTTTATCCCCTCTGAGTGTTTCAAAGCCACCACCAATGGTTTCTCCCACCAACAATTGGTATCAGAGCCCCGTTCGTCGGAAAACAGAAGTGTTTTGGGGTATATCCGAATTTTCAAAATTGTCAAAAACAAGTTTTGATCATTCCACAGTGTAGAACTCATCAAGACGAACTCACTGCCACAAAAATCAGCCTCATCGGAGTCCTAGGTAGCCCACACGCGCCGCCTGAATATGCTGCCAGATAGCCCACGCGCATCCCACGCGCCCCGAGGTTGAAGACGATTGAGCCACACGCGCGCCATATTTGAGTCGCGCCGAGCCGTATACGCCGAGTCCAGCCGAGCCACAAGCCGAGCCGAGCAGCGTTCCAGCCTCAGCCGAGCCGAAGGAATATTCCCCCAGAATATTCCCGGTTCAACCCAGCGAACCGCCCGCCGTACAGAATTGGTTTTTTGACCGGTTCACCCATTTTTTGACCTAATTTCAACAAAGTCAGACCGGTTCCCTACTATTTGGACCATTCCGGATCGATCTACAGTGTCCGTTTGGCCAAATTCGGCTCCCAGAAAGGCGATATAGTCATTAAAAGAGCAAAATAACTACAGAAGGTACACATACACTCATTCCAAAGCTGACCAAAGACAACTATGATAGTTGGTGCATCAGATTGAAGGCATTTCTTGGGTCACAAGAGTGTTTGGATATTGTACAAACTGGTTATGATGAACCAGAGTCCAAAGAAAGAGAAGATGCTTTACAAGAGGCACAGAAGCAAGCATTGAAAGTCAACAGAAAGAAGGACAACAAAGCAAAGATCATCATCTATCAAGGTCTTGATGAAGATACATTCGAGATAATAGCTTCCGCTGAAACATCACATGACATATGGGAGGCTCTCCAACAGAAATACAAAGGTGCTGACATAATCAAGAAGATTCGTCTTCAATCTTTACGAGGTGACTTCGAACTATTGCAAATGAAGTCCTCGGAGTCTATTTCTGATTATCACACAAGGATTATGGTGATAGTCAACCAGATGAGGAGAAATGGAGAAGCCCTCGTCGATTCTCGAATTACAGAAAAAATTTTGAGATCCCTAGATCCAAAATTCGATTTTGTTGTTGTCGCAATTGAAGAGTCCAAAGAAGTGGACAAGTTGACGGTTGATGAGCTTATGAGTTCTTTGCAAGCTCATGAGCAGAAGATTCTAAAGCGAAATGAAGATAAGGCCATCGAGCATGCCTTACAAGCAAAGTTGTCTCTCAAAGACAGATATGAGCAAGGGGAGACTTCATCAAGTGGATACACCACTCAAGCAGGAAGTCAACAATCTAGAGGAGGATTCCAGAGATTCCAAGGAAGAGGTTCTTGGAATACAAGCTTTAGAGGAAGAGGTGGCAGAAACACCACCAGAGGAGGCCGAGGACAACAAACATTCACTCCTAGAGGAAGAGGAGGCGGTTACAATAACAGTGACAAGAGGAATATCAAATGTTATAGTTGCAATCAATTTGGGCACTATAGCACTGAATGCCGATGGAAAGCTCCGTTGGAGATACGTGAGCAAGCCAACTATACAGAGAAGGATGACAGAGAAGCATCTGCATTACTTGTCCAACAAGGACATGGCGAGAAACAGGAAAATATATGGTATCTAGATACTGGAGCCAGCAATCACATGTGCGGCTACCGAGAGTTATTTGGTGATCTAGATGAGACCAAGCAAGGTCTAGTTACTTTTGGAGATACCACAAAGGTTCCATTCAAAGGTAAAGGCAACATCCCAGTCAAGTTGAAGAATGGCGATTCCAGCTACATCGCCAATGTCTATTATGTCCCAGCCATAAAGCAAAACCTGATCAGCTTAGGTCAACTTTTGGAGAGAGGATATAGTTTTTACTCGAAGAATTGCCATCTGACAATTAGAGACAACAATGAGAGATTAATGGCCTACGTGAAAATGTCCAAGAATAGGATGTTTCCTTTGAACATCCAGTATGATGCAACAAGGTGTTTGAGTGCCATCACCAACAGTGAAGAATGGCTTTGGCACCTAAGGCTTGGACATCTGAATTTCACGAGTCTAAAGATGCTAGCAAGCAAGAAGATGGTCAAAGGTTTGCCTCACATTGATCATCCAGAAGAAGTATGTGAGAGTTGTGTCCTCAGCAAACATCACAGATCCAGTTTTGCCAAAGAAGTCAACTGGAGAGCAAAGAGGCCACTGGAGTTAGTACACACAGATGTGTGTGGCCCAATTACGCCTATGTCGACTGGACAAAATAGGTACTTCCTCACTTTTACTGATGATTTTAGTAGAAAGACATGGATATACTTTCTGAAGAGGAAGTCAGAAGTATTCAATTGTTTTAAAGATTTTAAAGCAATTGTGGAGAAGCAAACTGGTAACACGATTAGAACCATAAGATCTGATCAAGGTGGAGAATATACAACAAATGACTTTGAAGCCTATTGTACACAACAAGGCATCAGACAACGCCAGCTTATACACCACAGCTGAACGGTGTAGCAGAAAGGAAGAATCGCACGATTCTTGACACGGCAAGAAGTCTACTCAAAGCAAAGAAGTTGCCCAAACAATATTGGGCTGAAGCTGTATCATGTGCAGTGTATCTGTTGAATCGTTGCCCAACCAGAAGTTTGCAAGGAGTCATTCCAGAAGAAGCATGGAGTGGTCACAAACCAAGTGTTACTCATCTACGAGTCTTTGGTTGTGTGGCATATGCAAAGATCCCAGATGCAAGAAGGAGAAAGCTCGATGATAAGAGCGAGAAATGCATCTTTGTCGGATATGGTGAAAGAAGGATGGGATACAGGCTGTATAATCCTATCACGAAGAAGGTGATTACAAGTAGAGATGTTATCTTTGAAGAAGATAAATCTTGGGAATGGAATGGTGATCAAGAAGCAGTCAAATGGATCAATCGTGATTTGATCCTTGAAGGTGAAGAAGTACCAACAATACTTGTCGAAGAACCAATTGTGCCAGCAGCTGAACCACAAAGTCCGGTGTTTATACCAGCAGCTGAACCACAAAGTCCGGTGCACAGATTCACTGTATTCAACAGGAGGAACACACCAGGAGCATCATCATCAACACCACCATCAGCATCCTCATTATAAGGACCAAGAAAGATGCGGAATCTTGAAGAGTTGTACGATACCACTCAGGTTATGGAATATACAACTCTGTTTTGTTTTCATGCAGATAGTGACCCATTAAGCTCCAATAAAGCTGTCATAGAAAAGAAATGGATTAAAGCAATGGATGAAGAAATACATGCCATTGAGAAGAATGATACCTTGAAGCTGACTCGTCCACCAGAAAAGAAGAAAGCAATAGGTGTCAAAAGGGTCTACAAGACGAAAGCCAAATTAGTGGATAAAGGCTACAAGCAGAGAGAAAGCATTGAAAGGAGAAGTGTTCATGCTTGGCATGACATCCCTCGATTGAGTTTAAAGGGGAGATTTGTTGAATAAACTCAATCCAGAAGCTCCCAGATGGTCAAGGAAGGCAACCACCAGCTGCCACCGACCAGCCGCCACCGACCAGCCGCCAGCCACCAGCCACCAGCCGCCTTCACACCTGCTGCCGCCAGCCGCCTTCACACTTGAAGAAAGTTTGAATTTTCGTCTTCTGATTTTGTGTATAAATAGAGTGGCCAGCTTGTGTTTATTAGTGTGGAGAGAATTGAGAGGAACACTTGAAAGAGAATAGAGAGAGAGGGGGCGTGTAATTGTTAAGCTTTTGTTAAGTTATTGTAAGCTTCGGTTTTGTGTAATAAAACAGTGTGTTTTATCCCCTCTGAGTGTTTTAAAGCCACCACCAGTGGTTTCTCCCACCAACAGTTTTGTACCCGCACTCGGCGGCCGAGCGATTATTTATATATAAAAAAATTAATAAATAGGATTTACAATACATTTTTAATATAAAATATTTTTCAATAATAAGTAGAAATGTCTATACATATAGTAGCAATTAGATCAATATTTCATAAATAAATAATTAAGATTAAAATATTGAATCTTGTAATATAAATCATGCATTTAGTTGTGTTTAACAAATATATTTCCTAGAGTTTTTTTTTATATATAAAACAACTATATGCATTAATAAAAGGTAAAAAAAATCATACTCAACATAAAATGAAATTTTTTTTAAAAAAAAACTATATAAATACAGTAACCTTGTGACAATATACACCTGATTGATATAATTTTATAGAAATAAAAGTAAAACAAAAAAGCACAAATACTAATTCAAAAAAAAAATTATATGTTGAAGGATAAAATTTAAAAAAAAAAACAGAAAGATACTTGATTTCACATCATGTCCATGCGCTAAGTTGTGTTTAATAACTTTGTTTTTTAGAATATATTTTTTATTTAATCAAACAATTATCTATGCAAATAAAATGAAAAAAAAAATTACAAATAAAAGCAAATTGAATCAAATCATGAAACTCAATTATAAAACAACTCAATATTGAATGATTAATTTTAAAAAAATAATTAAGAAAATTAAAAAAAATATGGGTCAATCTTTGTTAACTTGCTAACATTGCGACCATTGGCATATGATTGTGATAACTCCATAAAAAAATTAAAGAAAAAAACTCGAAGACCAACTCTCAGAAAAATTAAATGTCAAAGGATGAAATTAAAAAATATATATAAAAAATGACTTAAAAAAAATACGAGAGTCAACTCATGTTAATATTTGAAACTCGTAATTGTGATCATGAGATCAAGACTACTCACGTATGAGTCAAACCCAAAAAAACAATAAAGCAAATTTCTCAATAAAAGAATGTCGAGACAGGAAACTTTCAATAAAAAAAATAAAAATTATGAATCAACCAGGATTAACTTGCTAACCTTGCAACCATGAAAACATGATCAGGATAACCCTATTGAAAGGAAAGTGATAAAGAAAAGCACAAAGAACAACTATATTAAAAAAAAAATGTTGAATGATGAAATTAAAAAAACAAAAACCAAAGTCAATTGTCATTAACCTTCAAAACTCATGATTATGATGTTGGGACTAACCACGTAAAAGGCAAACCCAAAAAAAAAACAACATAGGAAAATTCTCAGTATAAAACATTTGAGGCATAAAACTAGTAAAAAAAGAAACAAAAAAATATTTAAGTCAAACATGTGACCATTAACATGTGATTTAGATAATTTTATAGAAAGGAAAGCAAAAAAAAAAAACACGAAAACTAATTTCATAAAAATTTAATATTGAAAAATAAATTTTTTTTTAAAAATTAATTTCTATCATGAAGAAACCAAAATCAACCCATGCAAACCTTTAAAAGTCATGGCTCAATTAAAAATAAAAAAGAAGAAGCTAAGTGATGAAATCTTAAAAAAAACCAATACAAAGAGATTCAAAACAGAATAAACATAAGTAAAAAAGAATAGAGATTAAATTCAATACTAAAAAATAAAATTGAAATAATATCTAAATAGTTGAAGGATTTAAAAGTATTAAAAGAAGTAGTGCCAAATTTAATATAAAAATAAAATGATTAGAGACAAATAGCAATAAATACTATTTTTATAAAATAAAAAGAAAAATAAAAGAAAAAATCAATAAAAAATAAAAATTATATGTAATATAAATGTTAACCACACATATTAACCATTGGTTCCAAACAAAACCAGAAAATAAAAAAATTGAACACCTGTAATCATCAGGTCCAGACATGCCTGAAAGACAGAAAGAACTACACATGCATTTGCAATACCATGCCACAACCGAATCAATCTTACAAAAAACATCCTTGCTGAAAGAAGAAACAACACACCTTCGCCTCATGTGTTCTCCATCGATTTTTTCAAGAAAAAAAAGACAAGAACTGCAGCATCACCACCTCCATCCTCTCTCAGTAGCTTCTTCTTCTTCTCCAATGTGCCTACCTTTTTTGTTCTCACATAATCTATGCCTCCTCTCCCTCTTCTGAAGCATGACTACAAGTGAAGAAAACAACTCTAATCCTGCCAAAGAACAATGCTCTAGTACCAAATTCGATATAAGACAAAAAAGATTTAAAGTTAAAGAAGAGAGAAAAGAAAAGGAAGCCAATGAAAAAGAAGAAAAAGCTAATCAAATACTAAAACTTTAAGTAGAACAAGCAATTAAGTTTATAATCCACTAAATAAAATACTCAATAACAATTAAATTAAATCCAAAAAATAATGTTTAATTAATAAATTCCAACTAAAAATTCAAATAAATTAATAAAAACATAAACAGTGTTTCAAATCTATATCCCCTCATTTGTTTTGTCTTTGTTGGTGTCGCACGTGTGCGGCGGCGCGGCGATCGTCCACCCTCAAGGAAAAATCGGAATATTTATTCCTGGCAAAAAGGGAGAGACAAGGAATTCTTGTCTCTATATGTGAAAATATGGATTGGGAGTCGCCACCTAGTATTCTGGTTACTAGGAACCTTAACTAGTCTTTAGAGATCGAGTACGGAGACTAGTTGCGTAAAGGGAAGGTATTAGCACCCCAACTACGCCCTACCTAAGGTAGGCTGCATTGTTTTAATGTCTGATAAAATCTAAAATCGTGTTATGGTTTTTGAATTGTTGGTTCGTTTACGGTTTTAAGAAAAGTCCTCCTCTGTAAGGAGATCCTTATCTTTATCGGGTAAAAAACTAACTATTCAAAGTTGTCAAAAGAAAATATCTTTTTAATATCAGGAATACGATTTACGTATAAATTCATAATCCTTGATACTAAAATCAAACAAAATAATATTTTTGTTGTTTTTGAGATTTTGGCCAATGTTCTCTTGACTTTAATAAACTGGTTATTAAAGCCAAAATGCATCCTAAAATATTGTTTTTTTGACATGAAAAATACGATATGATGTTTTAGATTTGAGACACTTGGTCGTATGCACAAAAACATTTTTTTTCTTTTTTTTTCAATTTTTTGTACTTTTAGAATTTTTTGACGAAAACCGGGTATTTTAATATCAGATTTTTATATTTTTAACAACATAAAATACCACCCAATATTAATCAAAATGACATAAAAACTACGCGGAAAAATTATAAAATGCTGAAACAAATATCTTTGATTTTTTTTCTTTGAAATGGGCTGGGCCGAACCTGGCCCAAATGCATGGGCTGGTCACTGTGCGCATAGTAACGGGGTTACTGTGTGCACAGTAACCAGAGAATTAATTAGCGTGGATAGTAACCGGGTTACTGTGCACACAGTAAGCCGTGAATTAATTAGCTAGTTACTGTGCACAGCACAATAACTAGCTAATTAATCTTCATCTGCTGCAGAACGTAAACGTTCTGCATGCAGATGAAGCTGAAGCAAAAAAAAACGACAGGGGAGAAAGTTACCTGGAGCGGTGTTGATGCTGGCAGCAGCTGATGCGGCAGGGGTGGTGGTGGCGGTGCTGTTTTCCTCTCTCTCTCTCTCCTCTGTTTTACTCTTTTGTCTGCTTCTTCTTCTTCTTCTTCTATCTCTCTGTCTCTGTCTCTCCCTTCTCTTCTCTTCCCCCTCTGTTTGCTCTCTCTTCTCTTCTCTTCCCCCTCTTTTGGTCTTTTTCCTTCTTCTTTTTTTCAGCAGCCCTCCCCTGTAAGCATATTGTCGAAAGGCGTCCTAATAATTATATAAACAAATAATAATGAATCGATAGGTGATAATGTTTATAAATTTCATAATGGTAATATCACATTAATTGAAAGATCTACTCAACCATGATTTTAAAAGTTTTCCTTGATGAAAATGCCATGTCACTTAGCCATGAAAATTGCCAGTATGGTATCTCCGGCGTCGCAGGGCAATTTTTAAAACTTATTTTTATTTAATTTTGTTGTAATTAAGCTAAATATTTGTAGGAATTCTAATAATTTAAATTGGGGAGAATAAACTTATTTCTTTATTCAAAACTCCTTTTTTTTTTTTTTTTGACAAAAATATATTTTATATTAACAACATGGTTTGTTTTTTTTAAATAAAAAAAAAACAAAAAACCCTTAAAGTGATTTAAAAAGATATTTATATAAGAATCTCAATTATTTAAATTCATAACCAAACATCCGTTTTCTTATCCTTATAAAAAGATAAAAATATAAAATATTGGTATAATAACACCATTTGAAAAAATATATATGAAATAGAATACTTTCGTATTTTCGAATAGCAACATCTAGTAAATGTTATTCTTCTGAAGCGCGATGAAGTGAAAGTTCAATCATCTGGTTCAACTGGTCGGTCGATTGGATTCAATTGTATTAACTAGTTGACCATTTCACATAAAAGCATAATTTTATGAATTTTTTCTTTCAAATATTAATTATGAGTCAAAATATATTTGTGTTCAATATGTAGACTAAAAAATAGATTTGAATTAAAATTTTAAAAAATTATTATTCACACAGTAGTTGTTATCTATTTTTCAATGTCAATGATGTATAAAGACTTGTGATAACAAGTGATTTTAAATAGATATGTGTGTCTATCATAACTAAATGAGAATTTCCCTAAACAAATTACATATATGACCTAACAAATGCATTTATGGACTGATGAGATAGTTTAAGGCTCAAGAGGAGATCTGGTTCCGCCAAACCAGAATAACGACTAAAAAAGCTATAATTTTTTATTAGACTGTTGGATCACACTCAAACTTGTATAGGAGTTTTCAAAAATCATCTTCCCTGCTGCAGTCACTGTGTCGCTATGTAGACTGTCAAATCTCTAAATATCAAAAATCTCATCGAGGCCCTTTGATTTTGATATTTTTGATATTTTTCTTATTATTTTCAGGATCGATCAACCGATTTCACTAACTATTATGAACAAGTCAATCAATTGAGTCAGATGATTGAAGTTTCACCTTATCATTCTTTAAAAGCATAACATTTACTAAATGTCGCTATTCGGAAGTACGATAACTATCTTGGCATTACATTGTTTAGGAATAATAAAATTTAGTAAATATTGCTTTTTTTAGGTGTGAGAAGGTTAAAATATACTATTTTTCAAAAGCTTTTTCAAACGATATAATTGCGTCACTTTTTTATGTTTACTGTGTTAATTGCTGAATTTATCTTTCAAATTTTAGTAACCTAGAGGGTTAATTCACCATCATACCATCTCAATAAAAATATTTCCAAAAGCAGTATCTTTGGTGTGGGTATAGAAGATCACTTGTGTGACTACACTGCACAGACCCTAAGATGTAAGCAAGGGCACCTCCCTTTCAAATATCTTGGCCTCCCAATTGGTGCAAATTCTTGCAGATCTCTGATGTGGAATCCTATCATTCAAAATATCAGCTCTAGGCTGGCTGCATGGAAAGGGAAGCTCTTATCGATAGGGGGGAGGTTATGCTTAATTAAATCAGTTCTTAGCAACTTGCCCATCTACTTTCTCTCTTTGTTCCCTATGCCTGTGGCGGTATCAACAGCAATTGAAAAGAAGTTCAGATGCTTTTTGTGGTCCGAAAAAGAGGAAGGCAAGTCTATATGCAATGTTGGCTGGCCAACTGTGTCGTTGCCAAAAAGTGCTGGTGGACTTGGAATTGGATCTCTGCGAAACAAAAATAAAGCTCTATTATTCAAATGGCTATGGAGGTATGGCTCTGAGGAGTCGAGCATGTGGAAGGATGTGATTACAAGCATTTACAATCCTAAATACCATAGTGTTATATCGCAGGATCAGATCTTAGGTGCTGGAAGCACATGGTCTCGGCTTGTTAATTACTGTGGAAAAGATACTAGATTGCATAATATTGTGATTGATAACACTGTGATGCTGGTTGGCAATGGGAAAAGGATTAAGTTTTGGCTTGATGACTGGACAGACAATGGCAGATTGGCAGAGAAGTTCCCTACACTATTTCAGTTATCCAACGATAAAGACGTCAGCATAGAAAAGATGGGAATGTGGGATGGTCATGCATGGTGCTGGTTTTTCTCTTGGAACAGAGAGTTGAGAGGCCGGAATGCTGGGCTTCTTGCTCAAATGTACGTTATTCTGTCAAGAATGCAATTGGACAAAGAAGTAGAAAATAGGCTTGTTTGGAAAGCCAATAACACAGGAAGATACTCGGTTAAATCTCTTTGTGGGCTTTTAAATCCTAGTTCTCCATTGAACATTGTCTTCTCCTTTAGGGGGATTTGGAGAGGTCTCGTCCCACCTAAAGTAGAGGTTTTTTGCTGGATGGCCATCATCAACAAAATCAACACCTGCAACATGTTAGTAAAAAGAGGTATACTGGATACCTCAGCTGCAAACTGTCCGATCTGCCTAGTTGAGGAAGAAACGGTCGACCACCTTTTTATTCTTTGCTACAAGCACTGGCTCATTTGGCCCAAAATCATCCACTGGTGGGGCTTAGCTTGGTGTTGTCCAAGGAACTTGGCAAATCTCTTCTCTCAGTGGGACTCGTTGGTTTATGGCAAATTCCAGAAAAAAGTTTGGGTGATGTTGTTCTTTTCTACGACATGGTCTATTTGGCTTCTCCGCAATGATGTGATATTTAAGCAGAAGATCCCAGACTATGATACTTTGTTCTTCCTTATTGTTACTCGGCTTTGCTTATGGATAAAGGCTATAGAACCGGATTTTCCCTACTCCTCCTCAGATTTGCTACGATCTGCCGAAGGTCTGATTCGTTGGACTAATTCTCAAAAGTTGAGGATTGGTATTATGTGGTCTCCCCCTACGACAAATAGATTTAAATGGAATGTTGATGGATCCTCTATCGGAAAACCTGGCCCCTCCGGAATAGGTGGTGTTTTGCGGAATCATTATGGAATACTTTTAGGTATTTTTTCTTTGCCGGTTGGGATCTTGGACTCCAATGTAGCTGAACTGAGAGCAGTAGTCAAAGCTATCGAATTATCAGCCTCTAATTGCTTCCTACATTATAAACATATTATTATCGAATCTGATTCTGCCAATGTCATTAGCTGGATGAATAATTCTTGTAATAGGCCTTGGATTCATCATAATCTCTTCTCTTCATATCAGAGGCTAGCGTCATGTTTTGATTCAATCACCTACACTCATTCTTATCGGGAAAGCAATCACATGGCAGATCATCTCTCTAAACAAGGAGTGCACAGAATATCTGAATTTGTGGCTTGGCTATGACCCTCATAGATAATTTATCGGTACTTTGTTTAATCCAATGTAGATTATGGTATTTTGGGCAATGATTTGGCTACTATGCAGGGATTAGTTGGTGGATTGATTTTATTGATCTAGGGATTATGTTATGTAGGTTCGCTAGCTATTTCAGCAAACTTCTATTATATGTAGTGATTGGATATCACAATTACGCCTTTCTTAATAATATCAGCTTCTTTCAAAAAAAAAAAAAAAAACTATTTCAAAACACGAAAACAACTCCTTTTTTCAAAGCTGGTTGTAATAAGTTACGAGATTTATTGCAACTTTGCTTAGTTTTCAATTCCACAACGTATGCTTGGTTTTTGGGCAAATGAGACGACAAGTCGATGTCAAAGGAAGATTGTTTGTTACTTCGATAATTGACCAGATAGCTTCATATCAATCTATGATCATCGGTTCAATCAAATATATCATTTAATAAAACCCAATTCATATAAATTGATCCAGAGTTGAAATAAATTTAATAACTATGTTTTCATTTTTTTCTTGAGTGAATAATGGGTTTCTTAAAATAATTTTTTTAAAAATTAAAACAATATTATTTTTAAAAATTATTTTAAACATTAACGTATTAAAACAATATAAAAAATCATTTAAAAAAATCAATTTACTCTTAAATAATTTTACACCACAAAAGTAAGAAAATGATAACTTCCCCACTTATCACGGTTGTTTTTCTTGGCCGACAAAAAAAATAATCTGTGCTAATAAATTGTGTTTTTCTTTTTTAAATCCTTTTCCTTGAGAAGATTCGAGGAACGACTCGGTAGAGTGGGAGAGTGATGCAATATTAAATACTTGGAAAGAAATTGAGAAATTAAAATTAATATTTGGGTCTTTGAGGTCAAGCCGCACCAAAGAACCAGATGAATCTCTAATGGAGGCAGTGAAAGGGAAAAAACTTCTACTTGTTCTAGATGACGCGTGGAACATTGAGCGCAGTAAATGGGATAAATTACTTCTACCTTTGCGGTATGTGGAGCAAGGAAGTAAGATTGTCGTGACAGCACGAGAAGAAGATGTAGCAAAAGTCACCCAAACTGCCATCCCCTGTCACCGCTTGAATGTAATAAGCGATGAATATTGCTGGGAGTTGTTTGCAAGGGATGCATTTAGTGGTGTAAATTCTGGAGCAGTCTCACACTTGGAAGCATTTGGCAGAGAAATAGTGAGAAAGTGCAAAGGTTTACCGCTGGCAGCGAAAACTCTTGGGGGTCTTTTGCATTCCGAAGGAGATGTCAAGGAATGGGAGAAGATATCCAATAGCAACATGTGGGGTTTGTCAAATGAAAACATCCCTCCAGCTCTAACATTGAGCTATTATTATCTCCCTTCACACCTGAAACGTTGTTTTGCTTATTGTGCAATATTTCCCAAGGGTTATGTATTCAAGAAGAATGGATTAATCACTGAATGGATGGCATATGGATTTTTAGTCCAGTCCAGAGGAGTTGAGGAGATGGAAGATATAGGTGAAAAATACTTTGATGATCTTGTCTCCAGGTCACTTTTCCAGCAAACACTTTACGCTCCATCAGATTTCAGCATGCATGACATCGTAAGTGATTTAGCTGAATACGCGTCAGGAGAATTTTGCTCTAAGCTTGGTATTAATGAATCGGGCTCTGGGTTGGAGGGTGAACATTCCTGCTCGCTTCCAGAAAGGACTCGTTATTTATCAATCACTTCAGGGGCAGCATATGGCGGAGGACTTCGGATATTTCGTAGTATTCAAGGAGTCGAACATTTGCGCGCCTTGTTGCCGCTGAATTTGTTTGGGGAAGATGATAGTGAGGAACTGAATGACATCTTGCCAAATCTTAAGCGCTTGCGAATGCTATCTTTATGTCATCTAGAAGATATTTCTTCTGAGTTGCTCAACTCCATTGGCAACTTAAAACATTTGCGGCACTTGGACCTTTCTTACACCGCCATTGAAAGATTACCTGAAAATGTGTGCACCTTGTACTTTTTGTAAACTTTATTGTTAAGAGAGTGCCGACATCTCATGGAGTTGCCATCCTACATTTCCAAATTGGTCGACTTACAACTCCTCGGGAAGCTCTCACATTTAAGGAGAAAACTTTCTATTCGGAATCTCAGAGATGTTGCAAATGCTCAAGATGCTTTGGATGCCAATTTAAAGGGTAAGAAGAAGATTGAGGAGTTGCGGTTGATATGGGATGGCAATACAGATGACACACAACAGGAGAGAGAAGTACTTGAGAAATTGGAGCCTTCTGAAAATGTGAAACAGCTTGCCATTAATGGTTACGGGGGTACAATGTTTCCAGGCTGGCTTGGAAACTCTTCTTTCTTAAATATGGTAGCGTTGACTCTTTCTGGATGTAAGAACTGCATCTCCTTACCACCATTGGGGCAGCTGCCATCTCTTGAAGAGCTCCATATTGAAGGATTTGATGATTTCGTGGCACTTGGTTCTAGGTTCTATGGAAGTGACCCTTCGATTGAGAAGCCATTTAAATCCCTCAAAATATTAAAGTTTGAGGGGATGCGAAACTGGCAGGAATGGAATACAGATGTAGCTGGTGCTTTCCCTCATCTTGAAAAGCTCTTGATAGGAAGGTTGTCCCGAGTTAACAAATGCCTTGCCTAATAACCTTCCTTCTTTATTGATACTTGAGATTCTAGCGTGTCCGCAGCTTGTGGTTTCAATTCAGAGGCTCCCATGCTCATCAAAATCAATGTATCTGAGGGCTGTTGAATATTAAACTCAACATCCAGAAGGTCAAGGAAGGCAACCAGCCACCAGCCACCAGTCGCCAACCAGCCACCAGCCGCCACAGCCGCCAGCCGCCTTCACACTTGAAGGTTGAAAATTCTTGTTTTAATTTCGTGTATAAATAGAGTGCTCAGCTTGTGTTTATTTAAGTGTAAAGAGAATTGAGAGAAACACTAGAAAGAGAATAGAGAGAGAGGGTGTGTATTGTGTTAAGCTTTTGTTAATTAATTGTAAGCTTGAGTTTTTGTAATAAAACCTTGTGTTTTATCCCCTCTGAGTGTTTCAAAGCCACCACTAGTGGTTACTCACACCAACAATTGGTATCAGAGCATATGGTTTGAAGTGGTGTTTGATTTTTTGCTTAAAAATGAAAGTTATCAAAATGATGTTTTGACCATACCACTATGTAGAGGAGGAAGAGACGAAGCCACCTTTGTTGAAGAAGAGATGAGTTTGGCAGCCACCATTGGTGACAAAGGAGCAAGAGGAGCTGTCATTGATGCCTATAAAAGAGGTATGATCTTAGAGAGCGAAGTGAGAGTTGTGAGACATTTAGAGAGAAAAAGAGAGAAAGAAAGAGAAGGGCTGCCACCAGCAGCCCTGCTGCCTTATGCAACTGCTGCCCTATGCAACAATGAGAGATGGGAGTTGAGTGAATGTGATCCTCCTCCATGAGTTGTATTCTTTCTCTATTTCTAAATAAAATGAACCTCTCCCGTGGATGTAGGCAATTTGCCGAACCACGTTAAATATTGTGTGCTAGTGTGCTTAGCCTCCTTTGAGCAATGATCATGAACACCATCATTCCGCAGGGGGAACAGAATCCCCAACAGCTTGATTAAATAACAATTAAACAACATGAAACACTAGAGTTAAAAAATGTCAATTGTCTAACAGCTTCCCTCCTCCCTTGAATACCTTTATCTCATAAATCTAGAATCTCTGGACTACAAGGGGCTTCATCACCTCACCTCTCTTGTCAAATTGAAGATCAAGAGTTGCCCTAAAGTTGAGTTCATATCAGAGCAGGTGCTGCCCTCATCCCCTGAATACCAGGGGCTTATTACCTCACCTCTCTTAGAAATTTGAGTATTGAGAGTTACCCTATACTTGAGTCCATATCAGAACTAGCGCTGCCCTCCTCCCATGAATGCCTTCATCTCTATAAACTGGAATCTCTGGACAGCATTGGGCTTCAGCATCTCACCTCTCTTCACAGAATGAAGATTGGGAGTTGTCCTAAACTTGAATCGTTGCAGGGGCTGCCTTCCTCCCTTGAATTTCTTAAGTTATGGGATCAGCAAGACCGCGACTACGACAAGGAGCTTCGGCACCTCACCTCTCTTCGCAAAATGAATATAAGGAGGAGCCTTAATTAAGCTTGAGTCCCTTCAAGAAGGCACACTTCCCTCCTCCCTTGAAGACCTTGAAATCTGGGATTTGGAAGATCTGGATTATAAGGGGTTTCGGCACCTCACCTCTCTTCGTAAATTACATATCTGTAGTTCTCCTAAGCTCGAGTCCGTGCCAGGAGAGAATCTGCCCTCCCTTGTGTCTCTTGAAATATCAGGTCTGATAAATCTGGAATCTGTAACGGGGCTTCAGCACCTCACCTCTCTTGGCAAATTGATTATCTCGGATTGTCCTAAGCTGGAGTCTGTGCCAAGTGAATGGCTAACCCTTTTCCGATATCGGGATATTAGACGTTGTCCTAAACTTCTTTCTGTTAGAGAACAGTACTGTTGCATTAGTTAGACCATGTATCTAGTTTTGTACCCGCTCTCGGCAGCCGAGCAATTATTTGTAAAAACAATATTATTAAATAGGTTTTACAATGCATTTTCAATATAAAATATTTTTCAATCACAAATAGAAATGCCTATTAATATTTAATAAAAAAATAATTAAAATTAAAATATGTAATCTTGTATATGAATATTCATGCATTTAGTTGTGTTTAACAACTATATTTCCTAGAGTTTTTTTTTTATCAAATAACTATATGTACTGATAAAAGGTAAAAAAAAGTCATATCCAATGTTGAATGGAGACTTTTTTTTAAAAAAAAAAAACCTTTGTCAAATTGTGTAAATACAGTAACCTCATGACAATAGACTCATGATTATCATAGAAAGGAAAGTAAAAAATAAAAGAAGCAGAAATATCAATTCTAAAAAATTTAAATGTTGAAGAATAAAAATAAAGAAATACAAGGATATTTGATTTTACAACACGGTTCAATCACTAAGTTGTGTTTAATAATTTTGTTTTTTAGAATATATTTTTTATTTAATATTTAATCAAACAATTATCTATGCAAATAAAAGGTAAAAAGAAATCACAAATGAAAGCAAATTGCATCAAATCATGAAGCTCAATTATAAAACAACTCAATGTTGAATGATGAATTTTTTAAAAAATAATTAAGAAAAAAAAAATATGGGTCAACCCTTGTTAACTCGCTAACATTGTGACCATTGGTATATAATTGGGATAACACCATGGAAAAACAAGTGAAAGAAAAAAATACGAAGACCAACTCTTAGAAAAATTAAATGTTGAAGGATGAAATTAAAAAAAATTATATATTAAAAAATGACTTAAGAAAAATACTAGAGTTCAACTCATGTTAATATTTGAAACTCGTAATTGTAATCATGAGACCAAGACTACTCACGCATGAGTCAAACAAAAAAAAACAACAAACCAAATTTCTCAATAAAAGAATGTCGAGATATGAAACTTTCAATAAAAAAAAACATAAATCAATCAGGGTTAACTTGATAACCTCGTGACCATGGAAACATGATCGGGATAACCCTATTGAAAGGAAAGTGATAAAGCAAAGCACAAAGAACAACTATAAAAAAAATAAATTAAAATTTAAGAGTGAAGTTAAAAAAAAAACATAAAAAAAATCAAAGTCAACTGTCATTAACCTTCAAAACTCATGATTATGATGTTGGGACTAGCCACGTAAATGACAAATACTAAAAAATAACATAGCAAAATTCTCAGTAAAAAAGAGTTGAGGCATGAAACTTGTTACACCTGGACATCGCGGTGACCGATTAAAAATTTAATATTCCGACTAAAAAAAAACACAGATATCTGGCATCATGTTCTTTGGGGGGGAAAAGATCTAGTTTAAGGAGTCACCACCTAGCATTATGGTCACTAGGAACCCTAACTGGTCAATAAAGATTCTATGTTACGGGACTAGTTTCATGAAAATGAAGATACCATCACCCTTAAGTGTCCTTCTGGAGGCAAGCTGCATTGTTGATTTTGTCTTAAATTGCTAAAGGTTTGTTTGTGTTACATTTTTATTGGTCTTCCTATAATATTCCCAACTCTAGCGTCAATGAATATTCGCTTACGAATATTTTCAACTCTAGTGTTGATAAATATTGTGTAACTCAAAAAATACAGTATTCCTGACTCTGGTGCAATTGTATAAATCTACAAAAATTAATTTTTTTTAAAATAAAAATTTATTTTTTCTCCCAATCTGGTCACTGGCCAAGTATGCGTGACAAACAACTGAATTATAATTCATAGCTACTGTAGCGTGAATTATAATGCAGGATGGGGGAAGGCAAAGAACTTAACTGATGCTGGCCATGGAGACGCTGGTGAAGGAAGACTGGCCAGTTGCTTTCTCCTCCTCTTTTGTTTCTACTTATTATCCACTGGCATTCCCTCTTCCCAACTTGTCCTGTGCTTCCTCTGTTCTCCTTCGCATTCATCTGTTCAGGGACGACTTGTGCAACCAAAGGCGAGGACGATGGCGATGGAGACGTGATGCTGCTGGCCGAACAGACACTCCCCTTGTTTCTTCTTATCTTCACTTGTTCTGGTCGTTCTTTTTTTTTTTTCAGTCTCCGGTGTTGGCTTCGTTACCCTGGTCTACTGCTTCGTGTCCCCTGTGTTTGTGTCCGTCCTGTCTCTACTGAGAAGAGAAGGTTGCTGCTTGTTGGTGGGAGAAACCACTGGTGGTGGCTTTGAAACACTCAGAGGGGATAAAACACATGGTTTTATTACAAAATCCGAAGCTTACAAATACAACATAAAAGCTTAACAATTACACGCCCTCTCTCTCTCTATTCTCTTTCTAGTGTTCCTCTCAATTCTCTCCACACAAATAAACACAAGCTGAGCACTCTATTTATACACGAATTCAAAACAAGAATTTTCAACCTTCAAGTGTGAAGGCGGTTGTGGCAGCTGGTGGCTGGCGGCTGCGGCTGGTGGCTGGTTGCCTTCCTTGACCTTCTGGGAGCTTCTGGATTGAGTTTAATATTCAACAAATCTCCCCTTTAAACTCAATTGAGAGATATCATGCCAAGCATGAACTTTAATCTGATGAATACTTCCCTCTTCAATGGCTTTGTGAAGATGTCTGCAACTTGATCATTTGTGTTGCAAGATATCAGTTGGACTTCTTCATTCTTCACATGTTCCCGGATAAAGTGATGTCGCGTATCAATATGTTTGCTCCTTTCATGATACACTAGGCTCTTTGCCAATACGATTGCTGATCGATTGTCAATATAAATCTCCATAGGATTTTCTTGAGGAAATCCCAAAAACTTCAACATATTCCTTAACCATATTGAGTGGCATACGGCTGAGTTGGCAGCTACATATTCAGCTTCACAGCTTGATAACGTGACAATTGATTGCTTCTTGGATGACCATGTGAAAGATGTGTCTCACATGAAAAAGACAAACCCTGTTGTGCTTTTCCTTTCATCCAAATCTCTACCCCAATCACTATCCGAGTAGCCTACAAGATTAAAGTCTTTACTTGAGGTATAAAACATACCTTCATTTATTGTGCCTTTGATGTAGCGAAGAATTCTCTTGGCTGCATTCAAATGAGACTGGTTTGGTGTCTCCATGTATCTGCTGACGAGTCCGACTCCGTAGAGTATATCCGGTCTGGTACATGTCAAGTACCTTAAGCTTCCTACTAAGCTTTTGAAGTAAGTTGGATCAACATTTCCAACCTTACTCTTCCTCAATTCCACTCCATTCTCAACTGGAGTTGATACCGGATTGCAGCTTTCCATCTTGAACCTTTCAAGAATATCTTTGGTGTAACCGCTTTGGGATACAAAAATCCCTTCTTCCTTCTGCGTTACTTCTAAGCCAAGAAAATGTGACATTAGACCAATGTCAGTCATTTCAAACTCCTGTACCATGCTTCGTTTGAAGTCTTCAGCCGATGGCGATGGAGATGGAGACGTGATGCTAGCATCTTCACGGCTGGTGCAACCAAAGACGAGGACGATGGCGATGGAGACGTGATGCTGCTGGCCGAACAGACACTCCCCTTGTTTCTTCTTATATTCACTTGTTCTGGTCGTTCTTTTTTTTTTTCAGTCTCCGGTGTTGGCTTCGTTACCCTGGTCTACTGCTTCGTGTCCCCCGTGTTTGTGTCCGTCCTGTCTCTACTGAGAAGAGAAGGTTGCTGCTGTTATGGCTGGTGCGTGGTCACGGTGCACAGTGGTGGTTGCTGGTTCTTGTGTCTGCCCCCGGAGCAGTACAGAGAGGATGGTTTGCTGGAGACGTGGCCAGTGCAGGATGGGCAACTGATGCAGGGGAGGAGACGCACGGTTTCCGCTGTACTGCTTCTGGAGCTGGAGGAGGTGCACCTTGCTGGTTGCTGATGCGTGCTCACGGTGCATGGAGGTGGCTGAGTTGCTACTAATCTGGACGATACTGGTTTCGCCCCCTGCATCCGATCAAAGCTTGTGCTTTTCCAAACAAAAACCATGGTTCCTTTAAACTCATCAAATCTTCGGAGTAAGGACGATCACAGGCCAATGTAGTTCATGGTTCTGGTTTAGAGATAGACATGGCGGAGATTAATGGTGATGGGGACAACAACCTGAAGAAGGTGACCAGGAGGGAGGAAGATGATCTCGGGCAGTTCTTTTTCGTTTTTTGAATTCTCTCTTGATGTTTGTAATTTTAGCCTCCTCTTTTAGGTTTTTCTCCTCTCCTTTGTTGAGATTTATATTTATAAAGTAAGAGTCTCAACCCGTGTAAAAAATTTCAATCATATTCATTTTTTTATTTAAATTTTGAATTTGATTAAGAATTAAATTTAAAAGCGAATAATTATCATTAGCTTGAAAATAAAGATAAAATGACAAAAACACATTATAGTTTCTAATTTTTACACAAGCTGAAAAATTACATTTTTCATTAAAATAAATCTTTGATATTTTAATTTAACATTTTAAACCCTATAAAATTAAATTTAAAAGCCAATAGGTCAAAATTGGGTTACAACAAAACTCAGTAAATAAAGCAACAAAAAATATCCAAGTCAACCATGTGATCATGGACATGTGATTTAGATAATCTTATAGAAAGAAAAGCAAAAAAAAAAAACAAAACAAAACACAAAAACCAATTCCACAAAAATTAAATATTGAAGAAATTTTTTTAAAAAAAATATGATCTTTTTTATGCGTGGAACTCAGACCACCTTACGTTGTATCATTGTTGAATACATAAATAAAGAATGCATGTTTTTATCACTTGTGTTCTTATTTAATTTAAATTTCTTTCTCAAGAATACTTCCTATCGATCCAAAAAAGATTACACATCCCTATGGCAACCAAGGCCCAGTTCTCCAGGATATTAGCGAAGTTCAAAGTGAGCATTAACCTCTATTGTCACCAATTGGGGTTACACACTCCTATGACGTCTAAGACCCACTTCTTCAAGGAAATAATATGGGATCAATGCTTTACTTTTCAGGATAGCTGTCAACATCAAAGAGGTTGGCGAGGTGGTAGAAGTACCCATGAGGCAATACTGTGATAACCACATATTAAAATAGCCAATTAAATAAGAACATATTAAGCTATTAACAAAGAAATGAAAGTGTTTTCTGGCCAAAGATGCCGCACATATATCAGAAATCAGGATATCCGAAATGCTACATTTGGTCCCCTGTCCGAGCAACAGATCCATTCAGAGCCACAACAAAGATAGTCGGATGTTTACTTGGCAGCTTTTTCACTCAGCATTGTTAAGCTCCCCCCACCGTTTAGAATTGCGGTTAAAGTAGTTATTCATCAAAATTTAAAATTTTTTTATTTAAAATTAATTTTTTTTAATAATTTTAAATTGTTTTGATGTGTTGATATCAGAAATAAATTTTAAAAAAATTAAAATATATTATTTTAATATATTTCTAACCAAAAAACACTTTAAAAATATATTAATTTGCTTTTGAAAAAACTTTAAATTTTTCTATTGTTTTCTTATAATTTTAAAAAAAATAATAAAAAATTATTTTGATATATTTTCAAATAAAAAATACTTTTTAAAACAATTGCCACCATACTAACAAACATGCTCAAAAACAACTTTTTCAAAGCATGCAACTACAGAACCAGCCATATTAAGCTGCTTGTGATTTTATTTGTATCTGTAAATCAAGAAATGGAGAAGGCAAGGATTTCTTGTCTTTTATTTGTGTATAGAGGGAATAAAAGTCGTCATCTAGTATTTTGATCACTAGAAACTCTAACTGATCTCAAAGATTATGTACAAGGACTGGTTATGTAAAGGGAATGTATTAGCACCCCAAATACGTGTTACATAAGATAAGCTGCATTGTTCAATTGTCTGATAAAAATATAAGGTGTTATTATATTTCTAATTGTTTGTCCGTCTATGGTTTAAGAAAAGTTCCCCTCAATAAGAAGATCCTTATCTTATAGATTAAAAACCTAACCATTCTAATATCTATAAAGGATGTACCTTTTTAATATCAGGAATACAATGGAGAAGCTCTCCATTGTTCATGTGAATAGGCAGTCAGATTATTTTGGACTAAGTCAGACCCGGCCCAACCATTTTGGTATCGGTTGCAGCTGTTCGAACTAGAAAACAGTGGAGAAGCTCTCCATTGTTCATGTGAATAGTGGAGAGTGAATTAATGCACTCTCCACTATTCATGCAGAACAGTGGAGAAGGAATCGATGCTAGAGAGCGAGAAAAAGGAGGAGGAAAAGAGCGGGGAAAGGCTGACCTAGCAGCGATGCTAATGGTGACGCTGGTGGTTCTTCTTCCAAACGAGGCGGTCGTGCACTGGGGAGCTGCTTCACTAGCCGACGGTTCTTCTTCTTCTTCTTCTTCTTCTTTGTGTGCTTTTCCTCTGGTTCTTCTTCCTCTCTTTTTTTTGTTTTCTTTATCTTTGATTATGCTCCTCCTCCTCTCCGCTTTCTTCCTTTTTCTTTCGTTCCTCCATCCAGCCATAAAGAGAGGGTAAGGTGGTTGGGGTGGTCTTTGTGCAGGTGCCCCAGCTATCCGTAGGGCTTGGTTTCTCTGTCTAATCTTTATCATGGTGACAGGTAAGGGGCGTGGGTTGTGTTAGGGTTTGGAAAAGTGGAGAGAAAGAGAGAGAGGAGGAACAAATGTTGCAAAGGAGGGGAAGAAAAACCTTCTTCCTATGCCTTTGTGTGCTTATAGGAGGAAGATGGCAAACAGTACTGCATGCCATCAAAATGGCACTGTTTGCATTTTTTTTAACTATGGGTCTTATTATTGAGTATTGGGCAGACTTGCAAAATAATTAAGTTTAGAAATTTAATTGAATTTTTAATGGGTCTTATTAATTTAATTAATAGCTTAAACCAAAGTAAAATTAAGTTTGAAAATTTGATCAAAATTAAAAGGATTAATTAAATTCAATGATTTAATTAAAAATTTAATAAGTTTAATTAACTTAATTAAAGAAAAATTAAGTTCAATTTAGCCGAAATGCTACATTCCCCCATCAGAGCACCAGATCCATTCGGAGCCACAACAAAGATAGTCGGATGTTTGCTTTTCTCTATTGTCATATTAGGAACTCTGCCTTGCCAACACTTGACAGCCTTTTTTCCCTTGCATTGTTATATTTTGTCCCACTTAGAATTGCGGGTTCTTCGTTAAAATTAAACTATTTTTGTTGAAGATTATTGTTTTTATAATTTTGGATTGTTTTGATGTGTTGAAGTAAAAATTAAATTTTAAAAAATAAAAAATATTATTTTAATATATTTTTAAGTAAAATAACCAATATAATGCTCTCAAATACCTCCTTCAAAACGTTTGTTTTTACATTTCAAAATTATTTTTTAAAAAAAGTTATTTTTTTTATTTTAAATAACTTATGTTTTCAAATCGTTTTAATATAATAATATTAAAAATTAATTTTAAAAATTAAAAAAAATATTATTTTAATATATTTTTAATTAAAAATATTTTAAAAAATAAATACTACGAAAACAACATCTTTTTCAAAACTGGTTGTGATATTACTCCTCGTAGAACCAAATCAATCCATAAGTTACGAGATTTATTGCAACTTTGCTTAGTTTTCAATTCCACAACGTATGCTTGGTTTCAGGGCAAATGAGACGACAAGTCGACGTCAAAGGAAGATTGTTTGTTAATTTGATAATTGACCACATAGCTTCATATCAATAATTTTACACCACAAAAGTAAGAAAATGATAACTTCGCCACTTATCACGGTTGCTTTTCTCGGCCGACAAAAAAAAAAAAGTGCTAATAAATAGTGTTTTTCTTTTTTAAATCCTTTTCATTGAGAAGATTCAAGGAACGACTCGGTAGAGTGGGAGAGTGATGCAATATTAAATACTTGGAAAGAAATTGAGAAAATAAAATTAATATTTGGGTCTTTGAGGTCAAGGTTCCCAGCTGTCTCCCTTGATCCTTGCTGCCTATGCAAATTCCTGTGGGCTTCCTGCCTGAGATTACGAAGATAAAACGTTTAGAAATGCAAGTCAATATGTGTTTTTAAAAAAATTAGATTTTTTTATTAAAAATTAAGGAACTATTCAAAGGTTACTCTCACTCGAGCTTAGAAACTGTCTTTTCTGAACTCGTAGGGTATCCGATGAATTGTATAGTGATAATCTGGGGTCAATAGTTTCGAGTGGCTGAGCTGTGAAGTCAACTGAGAACCCGCGTACTTACTTTGATTTTTCTTTCCTTTTCCATTCGTTAAACGTCTTGTTCTCCACTATCTTCTTCTCTACAATTCTTTGATTCTGCTTCCTTCCAATTCTCTGGGAAGATCCCATCATGGCTGTGGAGTACATTGGAGGATCAATTCTCTCTGCTGTCATTGAGGTTCTGGGCGAGAAGGTGACCACTCCAGAGATTCTGGGCTTCTTCAAAAGCCACAAGCTCAATGATGGTCTTCTCGGAAAGTTGAAAGAAACACTGAATACTCTCAACGGACTTCTCGACGACGCGGAGGAGAAGCAGATTACCAAGCCTGCTGTGCAGAGGTGGCTTAATGATGCTAGACATGCTGTGTATGAAGCTGAGGACTTAATGGAGGTGATTGAATATGAACATCTACGATCCAAGGATATTAAAGCTGCCTCTCGACGTGTGAGGAATCCGGTAAGCATATGTTTTTGCCTTTCTCGTATAATGTTAGTATCGATCCCTCTGATTTTTACAAGCACAATTCGAAATTGTAAAATATCAGAAAATTTCATATCTTTTCTTGAAATATTTCATGCAAACAACACCCAATGATGCTAATTTATCTCATGCAACCAATCCTATGATACTCTCCTGCAACCACTACTCATTATTATTCCAACAAATTCCAACCACTGGCTTGGCCCAGCTGTCAACTTAATTAAAACATGTTCAATCTAGAATTTGAATTAATTTTTTTTTAAAAAAATCAAAGTTGACCATTCATTTTTTAAAAAAATTAGCACAATAAATGTTAAATATTGGTATAATAACACCGATTGAAAAAGAAAAATATGAAATATCATATTTTCATATTTTCAAATGACAACATTTAGTAAATGTTGTTCTTCTAAAACGCGATGAAGTGAAAGTTCAATCATCTGGTTTAACTGATCGGTTGATTGGATTCAGTTGTATTAACTAGTTGACTATTTCACATAAAAACTATAATTTTATGAATTTTTTCTTCCAAATATTAATTATGAGTCAAAATATATATGTGTTCAATATTATGTAGACTAAAAAAATAGATTTCAAATAAAATTTTAAAAAATTATTATTCACACAGTAATTATTATCTATTTTTCAATGTCAATGATGTATAAAGACTTGTGATAACAAGTGATTCTAAATAGCCATGTGTGTGTCTATCATAACTAAATGAGAATTTATCCTAAACGAATTACGTGTATGATCTAACAAATGCATTTACGGACCAATGAGATAGTTTAAGGCTCAAGAGGAGATCTGGTTCCGCCAGACCAGAATAACAACTAAAAAAGCTATAATTTTTTATTAGACTGTTAGATCGCACTCAAACTTGTATAGAAGTTTTCAAAAATCATCTTCCCTATTGTAGCCACTATGTCGTTATGTAAACTATCAAATCTCTAGATATCAAAAATCTCATCGAGGCCCCTTGATTTTGGTATTTTTGAGATTTTTCTAATCATTTTTAGGATTGGTCAACCGATTTCACTAACCATTATAAACATGTCAATTAATTGATTCAGATGATTGAAGCTTCACTTTAACGCTCTTTAAAAACATAATATTTACTAAATGTTGTTATTCCGAAGTACGACAACTATCTTGTCATGCTTAGTAATAATAAAATTTAGTAAACATTGCTTTTCTTAGGTGTGAGAAGGTGAAAATATACTATTTTTCAAAAGCTTTTTCAAAACAATATCATTGCATCACTTTTTTATGTTTACTGTGCTAATTGCTGAATTTATCTTTCAATTTTTAGTAACCTGGAGGGTTAATTCACCATCCTATCATCTCATTAGAATCTTGGTTAGACTTAACTTTTTTTAAAAAAAATAATCTCATTTTAATCTTATTTTTATTTTTTATAAAAAACATCATTGCAGCTGTGTTAACTTACTCGGTACGAGTTTAATAATTTTAGTATTTATATGTTCCTAAATTCTATCTCATATACATGGATATGTTCCGCCATTGCAGGTAAGGAATTTGTTTCCAATTCTTAATCCAGCTAATAAAAGGATGAAAGAGATGGAAGCAGAGTTGCAAAAGATCTATGAAAGAGATGAAAGAGATGGAAGCAGGGTAGATGAGTGCTTCGAGCTCAAAGCCTGGATCTGGGCTTCTCAACAATTTGACGTCATCAGGATAGTTGATGATATTCTTAAGAAGATCAACGCAGGTACTTGCGGCACCAAAGAACCAGATGAATCTCTAATGGAGGCATTGAAAGGGAAAAAACTTCTACTTGTTATAGATGATGCGTGGAACATTGTGTACAACGAATGGGTTAAATTACTGCTGCCTTTGCAGTATGCAGAGCCTGGAAGTAAGATTGTCGTGACAACACGGAATGAAGATGTAGCAAGAGTCACGCAAACTGCCATCCCCTCTCACCGCTTGAATGTAATCAGCGATGAAGATTGCTGGCAGTTGTTTGCAAGGCATGCATTTAGCAGTGCAAATTCTGGAGCATTCTCACACTTGGAAACATTTGGCAGAGAAATAGCGAGAAAGTGCAAAGGTTTACCGCTGGCAGCGAAAACTCTTGGGGGTCTTTTGCATTCCGAAGGAGATGTCAAGGAATGGGAGAAGATATCCAATAGCAACATGTGGGGTTTGTCGAATGAAAACATCCCTCCAGCTCTAACATTGAGCTATTATTATCTCCCTTCACACCTAAAACGTTGTTTTGCTTATTGTGCAATATTTCCAAGGGTTATGTATTTGAGAAGAATCAAGTAATCACTTCATGGATGGCACAGGGTTTTCTAGTCCAGTCCAGAGGTGTTGAGGAGATGGAAGAAATAGGTGACAAATACTTCAATGACCTTGTCTCGAGGTCATTGTTTCAGCAATCACTTTACGCCCCATCATATTTCAACATGCACGACCTCACAAGTGATCTAGCTGAATACATGTCAGGAGAATTCTGCTTTAAACTTGTTATGGATGGAGAATCGGGCTCTGGGTTGGAGGGTGAAAATTCATGCACGCTTCCAGAAAGGACTCGTCATTTATCAATCACTTCAACACTATATGATGGGGTCTCTAAGATATTTCCTCGCATTCATGGAGTCTCCACTAACATACGTGGGGGGGATTGATAGTGAGGTGCTGAATGACATGTTGACAAATCTTAAGCGCTTGCGAACGCTATCTTTATATCGGTGGAGCTATAAATCTTCTCAGTTGCCCAATTCCATCGGCAACTTGAAACATTTGCGGCACTTGGACCTTTCTCAGACATTAATTAAACGGTTGCCCGAAAGTGTGAGCACCTTGTACTATTTGCAAACTCTATTGTTAAGAGAGTGTCGACATCTCATGGAGTTGCCATCCAACATTTCGAACTTGGTCGACTTACAACATCTTGATGTTGAAGGGACAAATTTGAAAGAGATGCCACCAAAAATGGGGAAACTCACGAAGCTTCGAACTTTGCAATATTACATTGTGGGAAAAGAGAGTGGGTCTAGCATGAAAGAGCTGGGGAAGCTCTCACATTTAAGGAAAAAAACTATCTATTCGGAATCTCAGAGATGTTGCAAATGCTCAAGATGCTTTGGGTGCCAATTTGAAGGGTAAGAAGAAGATTGAGAAGCTGAGGTTGATATGGGTTGGCAATACGGATGACACACAACATGAGAGAGACGTGCTTGAGAAATTGGAGCCTTCTGAAAATGTGAAACAGCTTGTCATTACTGGTTATGGGGGTACGATGTTTCCAGGTTGGTTTGGAAAGTCTTCCTTCTCAAATATGGTAGAGTTGACACTTTCTGGATGTAAGAACTGCATCTCCTTACCACCAATGGGGCAGCTTTCATCTCTAGAAGAGCTCCAAATTAAAGGATTTGATGAAGTCGTGGCAGTTGGCTCTGAGTTCTATGGAAGTGACTCTTCGATGGAGAATCCATTTAAATCCCTCAAAATATTAAAGTTCGAGGGGATGAAAAAATGGCAGGAATGGAATACAGATGTAGCTGGTGCTTTCCCTCATCTTGCAAAGCTCTTGATAGCAGGTTGTCCCGAGTTAACAAATGGCTTGCCTAATCACCTTCCTTCTTTATTGATACTTGAGATCCGAGCGTGTCCACAGCTTGTGGTTTCAATTCCAGAGGCTCCCCTGCTCACCGAAATCAATGTATTTGATGGTTCTAGTGGTCGTATAAATGCATCGGTATTATATGGCGGTGGGCGGTGCCTTCAATTTAGAGAATATCCCCAACTAAAGGGAATGGAGCAAATGAGTCATGTGGATCCCTCTTCTTTCACAGATGTTGAAATCGATAGATGTAGTTCTTTTAACTCCTGCCGGCTAGACCTTTTACCCCAGGTATCCACACTTACAGTCAAACAATGTCTCAATCTCGAATCTCTTTGTATAGGCGAGAGATCTCTTCCTGCTCTCCGTCATTTGACTGTCAGACACTGTCCTAATTTGGTGTCTTTCCCCCGAGGAGGACTAGCTGCCCCAGATTTGACAAGCCTTGTGTTAGAGGGTTGCTTATATTTGAAGTCTTTGCCAGAAAACATGCATTCCCTCCTCCCTTCCCTTGAGGATTTGCAATTGAGATCACTTCCAGAAGTTGATTCGTTTCCTGAAGGAGGCTTCGTTTCCTGAACGAGGCTTACCCTCCAAATTACACACACTTTGCATTGTGGATTGTATCAAGCTCAAGGTATGTGGTTTGCAAGCACTCCCTTCTCTTTCATGCTTCAGATTTACTGGGAACGATGTGGAGTCTTTTGACGAGGAGACGTTGCCCTCTACTCTCACAACCCTTAAAATCAAACGTCTGGGAAATCTGAAGTCTCTTGACCATAAGGGGCTTCATCACCTCACCTCTCTTAGGAAATTGAGTATCCAGGGTTGCCCTAAGCTTGAGTCCATATCAGAGCAGGCGCTTCCCTCCTCCCTTGAATACCTTCATGTCATGACACTGGAATCTCTGGCCTCCATGGGGCTTCAGCACATCAGCTCTCTTCGCAAATTGAAGATCTGGAATTGTCCAAAGCTTGCATCGTTGCAGGGGCTGCCTCCCTCCCTTGAATGCCTTCAATTATGGGATCAACGAGGTCGGGACTACAAGGAGCTTCAGAACATTGATTCTCAAGAGTCCTAAGCTGGAGTCCCTTCCAGAAGACATGCTTCCCTCCTCCCTTGAAAACCTTGAAATCTTGAATCTTGAAGATCTGGAATATAAGGGGCTTCGGCACCTCACCTCCCTTCGTAAATTACGTATCTCTAGTTCTCCCAAGCTTGAGTCCGTGCCAGGTGAGGGGCTGCCCTCCTCCCTTGAATCTCTTCAAATCTCAGATCTCAGAAATCTTAAATCTCTGAACTATACGGGGCTTCAACACTTCACCTCTCTTCGCAAGTTGTTGATCTCGCATTCTCCTAAGCTTGAGTTCATGCCAGAAGAAGGGCTGCCCTCCTCCCTTGAATATCTCAAGATTATCGATTGTCCTTTGCTGGCCACAAGGTGTGAAAGGGAGACGGGGGAAAATTGGCCCAAAATTTCTCACATCCACAGTATAAAAATTTCTAATTAGAGGATGAAGAATTATGCAGTAACACTCTCCTGTCATTTGTCCAACGTGCTCCGGTATTTACTAAATTCTCTGCCTTGCATCTGCTTTGTTTTAAATTCTATTTTTGGAGCCCATCTTAAGCCGTGTATGATTTACAGTGAATCAGCAAATGCCAGCCCAAGATCATAATTCCTGTTTTCTTATTGTTTTCTGTTGAGGTTTAAAGTAATTTGAGATTCTGTATTCAAAGCAGAGGTATTAAGAAATGAAAACAAGAACAATAGTGATCTTGCTAACATTGTATACCAGTTATCACTTGACACTGCACTGGTATTTTATGAGATATTTAAAAGAAAAACTTTGATCAGAATATTTAACAGATGCTTAATACTAACAGCATTATATTCTTGATGGATCTATGTTCAGGATTAAACTCGATAGATGGCCTATGCCCAGGATGAAATGAGGATGATGGCAAAGTGAAAAGAAAAGGTAAAACCTGAAAGAGATAACTGCTGGCCAACGATGCAGCATTTCAGAAATCAGGACATCCAAATGATGTATTTGATCCCAGTGCAAGCAACAGATCCAGAGATCTTGACAGAGTCGGATGTTTGCTTGCATGTGTTGTTGTACTTGGAACTCTGTGTTGCGAACAAGTTTGCCACCTTTTCGCAAACTTTTTGCCAACAATGTAAGGAAATTAAGAAAAAAATTATCTAAATTATTTTCAACGAGTTCTATTAAGATTTGTACTTTGCATCAAATTTAGTCTTTAACTTGATTGCCTAGAAGAAGCTCTTGATTTGTAATGCTCATATTTCTACTTCTCATCAATAAGCTGACTTGTTCTCTAAGGTCACAATTTTATATCCCATGAGTATTTGGTAGTGTGATTGTGATTATTTTTTTTAAAAAAAATTATACTGAAATACATCAAAATAATATTTCTTTTTATTTTTAAAAATTTATTTTTAAGATTAGTGCATCAAAATAATCTAAAACATATACATAAAAAAAAGTTGATGAATCAATTTGAAAGCATCAAAGTACTTTTTTGTAAAAAAAAAAAAACTAATAAATGGTACACCCAAGGCAAAACTGTAGCCAATATAGCTTGTTGGCCAAGGAAAAGAGTCTTTCCCTTTGTAGTGTTGGAGTGGCAAATAATGGCTTATGATAAGCAAAAGTTGATTCATCTTGCTTAATTCTATCCATCTATTTTCTTCATAGTTGAGCTTGCAGCACTTATAATCAACTTGAAACTTATATTCGTGACATGAGATCCTGTGAAGAATTTCCAAAAGTAAAATGAATAAATGATCTTGCTTCAAAATTAATGGAGACAAACCACTTCATCAATAAAGAGAATATTTTCAGCGATGAAATTAATTAAAAGTTGGTTACGCAATCGAATCAAAGAAGATTGATAAATGATTGTTTGATTATTGTTAATTATATCGAAAAAGATATATTTAAAAGTGTTAATAATAAAAAAATTCTATAACGTTTTCAATATATAAAATCTTGCAAAGAACAATTATAAATTATAAAAAAATAAAATTTCATAAATCATCTTTCTATAATACATATATAAATTTTTAAGCTTTATATTAGAAACTAACTTATAATTTTTAGATTTTTTTAAATCTTAATTAATTTAGTTATATATTTATATTATTTTATACTTTAAAACTCGGGTCCATCCTTCATCTTGAAGGCATAGATGAAAACTTATTATTCTTATCTTATTTATGCCCATTTGAAGACAGTTAATCCAAACTTAATCCACTTGATGATGCCTTAATCATGCTGATATAAAAGATTAATACATTGAGCACCAAGGCTGGCAAGGACTCGGGCTTGTAAGAAAATGTTTTTTTCAACATTTGTTTTTTAATGATGTTTATAGTTTCAGCTCAAAAAATAAAATAACTGAAATCTTGGCCTTTTAAGTTTTTTTTTTTAATTTAGTATTTTTTAAAAAAATTTATTTTGTGACCCAGCCCTAAATATAATATAAATAATTTAATATGGTTAGGAAGTTTTAAACCGGCTTCCATGAATTTAATATTGTACATGTCGGATCCTTCTTGCCCGTGACGGTGACGGCAATCCTGCCTATCATTTCGGTGTGACCCTAGGTGAAAACATTTGGCCCTTTTTTTTTAATTACTGAAAACTTAACATGTCATGTGCTAAATTCTTGAAGAACCCAGTGAATGCCAAAATTAAAGATTCATTTTGAAAATTAATTTGAAATAAAAATGAAAAATAATAATTTTTTTTCAAAAATACTTTTACATCACAAAAATAAAAATTACCTTATGTAAGGGACATGCACGGTCAATAAACCAAAGAAGAGAACGCTAGCTCTCTGGAGCGTTTGGCATGGAAAAATGAAAGGGCACGGTCGTATTCACCTGTTAATTTCACCGAGGTTGTATATTCTTTGGGTTTCCACATTGGCAATACATCAATTTGTTTTTATATTGAAAATTGTATTTTATAATTTTTTAAAAAATATTTACATGAAATTAATATTATTTTATTATGGTTAGATTATTTTGATGTTATGATATAAAAAATAATTTTTTAAAATAAAAAATATATTTTTAATATTTTTCTAAATAAAAAATAACCATTGCCACGCTGAAAAAGTTAACAATTAAGATTTCCACGAAGGGAGCTATTTTGTGTGGAAAAGAAAAACCAAAGGATGGTAGGTATGCATCAATGTCATAAATAGGGTTTGTCTTGTTATATAAGAAGACTTTGAAAGTGGCTTTGTTGACTCTGCAGAGATGAAGAATAGTCAAAAGAGTCCTAAAATTAACTCGTCTTTGCTATCCACGGCGGCGCATCATTGGTGGCTCTGGAAATTAACATCGTGCTTCCGATGCACCAAGTTATGTGCTATCCACGGCAGCGCATTATTGATATTTACACCAATATCTCAACTAATTTTATAAATTTTAAAATTAATAATTATATAAATTTTTAATAATTTTAAAATTTTAAAACTCAAACTGGTAATTTTAAAAAAAAAAATTAAAATTTAACCAATTAAACTATAACTTTTAAAATTTCTAGGATTAATTCAAATGTGCAACGAATATGGTTGCTATCAACATTTTATCTAGATATATAAAGTTTAACGACTTAATTTGTTTCTTATATTATAAAATATTTTTTTCATCAATTTTTATATATCTAATTAAGTTAATTTTATTTTTAATATATATTAAATTTATAATTTATAATTTATCATTCTTCTCATGTAAAAAACTTATTATTAATATTTTATGGATGTCCACAAGAAGATAATTAATCCATAATAATTTTTACGGTTTAACTGTTTATATATTTTTAAATTTATTGTATTAAACACAGAAATTATCTTTTTTATTATTCGATTATCAAATTTATTCATACATACCGCTTCCACGCGTTTTCTTGTCTCTTCCTTTCCTTTAAAGTCCACGTGTTCCCATCATGGAATTCCGTGGCTATATTAGCTTTCTACTGCTATCATTCTCTCTCTCTCACCCTTTCGCAAGAATCGACAACTTCCTGACTCAGAAATCTTGACCTCATCTCCTAACAATTCATTGAATGGTAGGGTTCTGCACTGCACCATTCTTTTCAAGAGCTCGTGGGATGTCACAGAGAAGATGTAAAGATTTGTACTAAATGATGCATCATTAATACAGTAGAGAAGAAAGATCACGTCCGACGACAATATCATTACAAAATGATCCCCGGCAAACAGTCAGGGATGCCAGCACGGCCGACTTTCATGGTTAAGCTTGTAACAATTTATAATCAACTCGAAACTTATATTCTTAACCTGAGATCTTGTGAAGAATTTCCGTGCTGTCATTGAGGTTTTGGTTGACAGGCTGTCCTCTCCTGAGGTTCTAGGCTTTTTCAAAAGACAAGCTCAATCAATGGAAAAGTTGAAGTTAAACATTAAATTATTCTTCTTTTTTATTTTTTTTCTCACAAGTATTTAACCGTTCAATTTGTAAAAATATCAGTCTTTTTTATAAGCCAACAATTACACTTTTTAAATTTGCTATTATAAAATTATTTATTTATGTGATAATTTCACCAATGTTCTTTTAGCCTTGTACCAAATACCTTCTAAGAGTAATACCAAAATGAAATTTTTTTAAATATTTTTGAACCTCATAGTTTCATATCTTTATATTTTAACCGTTAACTTTATTTCTCACCCGTTTAACTCTTTGACTATTGAGTTTTGATCCTTGCAATTCTCATAAAAGTTCAATTTATTTCCTAAAGTTTTTATTTTTATTTTTGATCCTTATAGTTTCATGTATTTATGTTTAATTCTAAAATTTTATTTTCCTCACGTTTCAATTCCTTTATGTTGCAATTATAAAGAGAAAGTCGCTAGAAAAACAAAGAGGAAAGAGAAGTATTTTGGTGAGTTGTATTTCAAGAACAAAAAATGTTGATTTTGGAGAGTTGTATTTTGAATGAAACAGACCCAACCAAAGCCCTGAGTTACTCAGGTCCTGGGTTGACCCGTCAAGCGGGGCTGAGTCTGATAACTATGATAACAACCATGTCAGACCCAAGATATTTGGTATATTCTTGGATCTGACGACCATGTCAGATTCAATAGCTTTAGATCTGGTGATCGAGCCTCACCCAAGACCTTTAGGTTTGGCGAGCAAGCTAGACCTAAGTCTTTTGGGTCTGGCGGTCATGCCACACCCAAGATAGTTGAGTCTGACAGCCATGCCACACTCATATCTCTTTGGTCTGGTAGGTCAAGCTAGACCCAATACACTTGGGTCTTGCGGCTGAGCCGGACCTTAGAGACTTGGGTGTGGCGGCCATGTTTGGGTCTTACATGGCTGCCAGACCTAGGGTTTGGTGATTGGGTCTAGCACTCACGCCAGACCTCAGCGTCTTGGGCCCGGCTGCCATGACCAAACTGAAAAAAAAAAATTGCATAGTAACAAATACATAGTGAAAATCCAACATGTTTTAGTATATAAGTAATAAATTTAATAATTAACATATATTGCATGATAAAATTAGCATTAATTTTACCAGTGGCTACTGCATCAGTAAAGAGAATATTTTAAGTGTTGAAATTGGTTAAAAGTCGATTACACAATCGAATTGGGGATAATTTGTTGAATGATTATTTGGTTACTTATATCGAAAAAGATATATTTAAAAGTGTTGATAATGAGAAGATCCTATAATGTGTTCAACATATGAAGTCCTGCAATGAGCGATTGTGAATTATATATAAAAAAAAATTTATGAAATATATTTTTATAATATATGTAAATTTTTTAACTTTATATTAAAAAAATATAATTTTTGGATTTTTTAGATCTTAATTAATTAATGGAAAAGTTGAAGTTGATTATTAAATTATTCTCTCTTTTTTTCACAAGTATTTAATTGTTTAATTGGTAAATACATTAGTCATTTTTAAAAACCAACATTTACACTTTTTAAATTTGCTCTTATAATAATAATTATTATTTATGTGATAATTTCAACCATATGTTTAAGCCTTATACCAAATACCTTCTAAGAGTAATACCAAATGAAGTTTTTTTTCAAAAAAATATTTTTTAACCTAGTAGTTTTATGTGTTTACATTTTAGCCGTAAACTTCATTTTCCACTCGTTTCACTATCTGAATATTGAGTTTTGGTCCTTGAAATTCTCATAAAAGTTCATTTGGGTTTCTAAAGTTTTTTCTTTTATCCTCGTAGTTTTAGCTATTTATATTTAATTCTAAAACTTCATTCTCCTCACATTTTGATTCCTTGATGTTATGAGTATAAAGATAAAGTCATTAGATAAAAAGAGAAGTATTTTGGTGAGTTGTATTTCAAGAACAAAAAATATTGATCTTAGTGTCCATAAATTTATCTTTAAACACATAACAAAAAAATTAATATTTTTTAAAAGTGGCTCTAAACAAAATAAAAGAGAGAAGATTTTATCTATTTTTTTGGTTTTTTAACCGGTCATATTACTTTATTTTTTTTCAATTGCATTCTTTAAAGCTATATTTTCATGGCATCCATAGCTATCAAACCCAGCCTAGGGGTTAACCTGACTAATGGGCTAAGTCTTGGTTTACACGGGTTGACTTGGGTCAACCAAGAAAAATTAAAAAGACATATTTGAGGTTTTGATATTTTATATGAAAAAATAAGAAATAATCCATATGGATATAGGCTATACATATTGTAAAAAATTAAGTTTAAAAGATTATTTCAAAAGGTTTTGTATTCCACATTGAAAAGATACTATCGTATTCTTCTAAGTTGAAGTATTTAAATAAAAAATATTTTCTATCCCACATTGAATAACTATTAACTTTTTTCTTGTGAACATAGAATACACACACATTAAAAGACTTTAAATTTCACATTGCAAATATAAAATATTCTTCTAATATTTATATAGTGAACTTTGAAATGAGTTAGCAAGCAACTGAAAAATATGAAAAAAAGAGTCTTTGGGTAGGAGAAAAACACTTTTAATACAAAAAACAATCTCTATTGGGTTTTTATTGGGTCACCCGAGTTCCGGGTTTACCCGGTGTGTGAACCAGTTTACTCTAGGCCACTTGCAGGCCCAAATATTGAACGAAATAGACCTGGTCAAGGCCCCGAGTCACCATACTTGATGTTTTATTATTTTATATGAAAATTTCAAGAAACAATCCACGTGGATATAGGTTATACATGTTGTAAACAATTAAGTTTAAAATATTATTTCAAAAGGTTTTTTTTATCTCATATCGGAAAGATATCATCTTATTCTTCTAAGTTGAAGTATTTAAACTAAAAAGATTTTTTTTTTTATCTCATATTTGAAAAAACATAACTTTTTTTTTTCTGAAGAACATAGAATGTATATACTAAAGGGCTTCAAATCTCACATTGAAAAAATAAAACATTCTTCTAGTGTTTATATAGTGAATTTTGAAATGAGTTAGTAACCAAATAAAAAAAATAAAAAAAAGAAGGGTTTTTGGGTAGGAGAAAAAAACACATTTAAAAAAAATGATCTCTACCGAGTTTTTGCTGGTCACCCGAGTTCCAGGTTGACCTAATGGGTCGACTAGTTTACTCCGAGCCAATTGCAGACCTGAATTTTTAATGAAACAGACTCGATCATTGCTATTGGATCCTATTGACAGCAATACCTAATACTATTAGATCCTGTTGGGAGTATGATCCAACTCTATTGTAATGGTGGTTATTCTTGTTCTTTTTATATATATATATATATTTATAGAGAAATCAAAGATAAATAAATGAAAAAAAAAAAAAGAGACGTTACAATGGTTATTTTCGTGGGTTCTGCAGTAGTAATAGTAATTATATTGTTTGAATTGTTGCAATTAGGGTGAATTAAATAAGAAATGTACGAATTGTAATGAATGAATGGAGAAAGAGAAAGGATGCAAAGATCCAATCTTGGGCACATGGTGGGCCCATCATTTTTATACATTGAGAGAAAACGCATACGCTTCCTCGGGTTTTCTTGTCTCTTCCTTTCCTTCGAAGCCTACGTATTCCCATCATGCAATTCAGTGGCTTATCATTCTCTCTCACATGATCACTCTCTCACCCTTTCGCAAAAATCCACCAAGGCTCCTGCTTTCCACTACTCTTTTCTCTCACATATTCCCACCCTCACCCTTTCTGCAAAAATCCACCATGGCTCTGGAGTTGATCGGCGGATCAATTCTCTCCCCTGTCATTCAGGTTTTGGTCGACAGGTTGGCCTCTCGTGATTTTCTGGGCTTCTTCAGAAGCTACAAACTCGATGGCCGTCTTCTGGAAAAGCTGAATGAAACACTGAATACTGTCAACGGACTACTCGACGATGCGGAGGAGAAGCAGATTACAAAGCCTGCTGTGAAGAACTGGCTTAATGATGTTAAACACGCTGTGTATGAAGCTGAGGACATATTGGAGGAGATTGATTATGAATATCTACGATCCAAGGACATTGATCGACCTGACAGCAATTGGGTAAGCATAAGTTCTTGCACCTATAGACCTTGCTTCCTCATAAAATGTTTGTTTGTTTTTTTGTTTTTGTTTTTGTTTTTTTTTAAACTTTCATGTATGCTCTCTAGTCTGTAAACGAGGAAAAAATAATTTTAGGCATGGTTGTTGTCTTTCTGTGAGTTTTAATTAAAGAGTATTCATTGTTATGCATGCAACTAATATCATTGGCTTTTGGTGTCTCTGGCGAAATTATGCTTGCAAATTCTCATTTATTAATTAGTTTTCTAAACATGGGCTTTGGATTTTTAAAATCTGAATTATTTATATAAATTTTGTCAATTTTAATTAAATTATATATTTTTTATAAGAGCATAAATAAATTTTAATTGTTCTGAAAAAATAAGGGATATAAAATTGAATTGTCTTTCAATATTTTTAATGATGAATAATTAGGACTTACTAGATTCAAAACCTTTTGTTATAAATATTAAATTTCTTAGTATTTATATATACAATAATCACCAAGAATTATGCACTTATTTTTTGTTAGCACAATTAGACTCTGAAATGATATTTTATATATGAAAGCTTCATATCTTTGTTTTAAATATTAAAAATAAATACTTTACTTTTAATAAAATATAATAAGGGCTATGAAAATCACTAATGTTAAGTTAGCATCAACAATTGTAAATTCTTGAAAAAGATCTGTAGAAAGAAAACTTATTAATTCTCTAGATGTAAAAATCTTAATGTTTATGTTTTGATATTATAAAATTATAATATTTTCCTGAATTCTATCTCACGTATTTAGTCCACCATTGCAGGTAAGGGATCGGGTTCCATTTCTAAATCCAGCTAATAGAAGGATGAAAGAGATGGGAGCAGAGTTACAAATGATCCTTGAGAAGCTTGAACGTTTACTTAAACACAAGGGTGATCTGCGCCACATAGAAGGTACTGGTGGATGGAGTCCATTGTCAGAGAAAACAACTCCACTGGTTAATGAATCTCATGTATATGGAAGGGACTCTGATAAGGAAGCCATAATGGAGCACTTGTTGACACAACACAACACCGATGGCTCGAATTTGTGTGCGGTTCCTATTGTGGGTATGGGCGGGATTGGTAAAACCACTCTTGCTCAGCTTATCTACAACGACGAAAGGGTAAAACAGTGCTTCGAGCTCAAGGCCTGGGTCTGGGCTTCTCAACAATTTGATGTTGCCAGGATTATTAAGGATATTCTTGAAAAGATCAACGCAAGTACTTGCCGCACCAAAGAACCAGATGAATCTCTAATGGAGGCAGTAAAAGGGAAGAAACTTCTACTTGTTCTAGATGACGCGTGGAACATCAAGTACAATGAATGGGATAAACTACTGCTACCTTTGCGGTATGTGGAGCACGGAAGTAAGATTGTCGTCACAACACGGGATCAAGATGTAGCAAAAGTCACGCAAACTGTCATCCCCTGTCACCGCTTGGATGTGATAAGCGATGAAGATTGCTGGGAGTTGTTTGCAAGGGTTGCATTTAGTGGTGTAAATTCTGGAGCAGTCTCACACTTGGAAGCATTTGGCAGAGAAATAGTGAGAAAGTGCAAAGGTTTACCGCTGGCAGCGAAAACTCTTGGGGGTCTTTTGCACTCCGTAGGAGATGTCAGGCAATGGGAGAAGATATCCAATAGCAGTATGTGGGGTTCGTCGAATGAAAACATCCCTCCAGCTCTAACATTGAGCTATTATTATCTCCCTTCACACCTCAAACGTTGTTTTGCTTATTGCGCAATATTTCCCAAGGGTTATGTATTCGAGAAGGATGAATTAATCACTGAATGGATGGCACAAGGGTTTTTAGTCCAGCCCAGAGGCGTTGAGGAGATGGAAGATATAGGTGAAAAATACTTTGATGATCTTGTCTCCAGGTCACTTTTCCAGCACTCACTTGAATATTCATGCTCGTTTCCATCATATTTTTTCAGCATGCATGACATCATAAGTGATTTAGCTGAATACGCGTCAGGAGAATTTTGCTTTAAGCTTGGTATTAATGAATCGGGCTCTGGGTTGGAGGGTGAACATTCATGCTCGTTTCCAGAAAGGACTCGTTATTTATCAATCCCTTTAGCGGCAGCATATGGCGGAGGACTTCGGATATTTCGTAGCATTCATGGAGTCCAACATTTGCGCACCTTGTTTCCACTTTATACTTTAAGGAAAGTTGATATTGAGGCACTGAATGACATCTTGCCAAATCTTAAGCGCTTGCAAATGCTATCTTTATTTTATCTACAAGATGTTTCTTCTCAGTTGCTCAATTCCATTGGCAACTTGAAACATTTGCGGCACTTGGACCTTTCTTCCACCGCAATTGAAAGGTTACCTGAAAATGTGTGCACCTTGTACTATTTGCAAACTTTATTGTTGAAGAACTGCCGGCATCTCATGGAGTTGCCATCCAACATTTCCAACTTGGTCAACCTGCAACGTCTTGATATTGAAGGGACATATTTGAAAGAGATGCCACCAAAAATGGGGAAACTCACAAAGCTTCGAATTTTGGAATCTTACATCGTCGGAAAAGAGAGTGGGTCTAGCATGAAAGAGCTGGGCAAGCTCTCACATATAAGGAAAACACTTTCTATTCGGAATCTCAGAGATGTTGCAAATGCTCAAGATGCTTTGGATGCCGATTTGAAGGGTAAGAAGAAGATTGAGGAGTTGGGGTTGATGTGGGATGGCAATACGGATGACACGCGGCACGAGAGAGAAGTACTTGAGAGATTGGAGCCTTCTGAAAATGTGAAACAGCTTTTCATTCTTGGTTACGGGGGTACAACGTTTCCAGGCTGGCTTGGAAACTCTTCTTTCTCAAATATGGTACAGTTGATACTTTCTGGATGTAAGAACTGCATCCTCTTGCCACCACTGGGGCAGCTGCAATCTCTTGAAGAGCTCTATATTAAAGGATTTGATGATGTCGTGGCAGTTGGTCCCGAGTTCTATGGAAGTGACCCTTCGATGGAGAATCCATTTAAATCCCTCAAAATATTAAAGTTCAAGGGGATGAAAAAATGGCAGGAATGGAAAACAGATGTAGCTGGTGCTTTCCCTCATCTTGCAGAGCTCTTCATAGCAGGCTGTCCCGAGTTAACAAGTGCCGTGCCTCGTCACCTTCCTTGTTTATTGAGGCTTTCTATTGAAGAATGTCCGCAGCTTGAGGAAGGAATTTGGATGCGTGTAGAAAATTCATTCATGAAACACTTTCCAGTCAACAGAAAATACTTTCCGGTCAACAGAAAACACTTTCCAGTCAATTTCAGTTAAAAAAAAATTTGACTTGGTTTTCAGGAAAGTGTTTTCCTTTTAGCTGTGTTTGTTTTCCGGAAAGTGGTTTCCGGGAAATCACTTTCCAAACTTTCTTGTGTTTGTTTGCCAATAGGAAAGTTGATCAATGGAAAACACTTTCCAGTAAAAGAAAAATTTGGCTTGGTTTTCAGGAAAGTGTTTTCCTGAAAAATTTAGGGGGAAAACGCTTTCTGGAAGTTGTGAAAAATTTAGAAATGTTATTATTTGCTGATTATATCAAATTTGATCCTCAAACTTTTGATTGTTGTATATATTTTGTTTTGAATATTTATTTTTCAATTTCATCTCTTAAAATTTTATTTTTATATTAACTTTGGTCCTTATTTTTATAATTGCTATTTGCTTTTTCCTTATCATATTTTTATTGAAATTTTTTATCTATCAAATTTGGTCCTTATTATTTTGATTGTTACTTATTTTATTTGAAATAATTTATGAAATGTTGATTATTATTATTTTAATTTCTTCATCTTTTTTTTTTAATTTTTTAGATCTGATATATATTATTTTGATTATTATTTATTTTATTTGAGATAATTTATGAAATTATATATATTTTTTTAATTTCATTCTCATTCAACTTTTTAATTTGTAAGATTTGTTCCTCATTATTTTAATAAGCTTGAGAAAAATAAAATATTAATAAGTTATTTTCCAACTCATTTTCCATGACATAACCAAACACTGTAAAGTGTTTTCTAACTCATTTTCCATTACACTACCAAACATTGAAAAATACTTTCTCGGAATTCACTTTCCCGGAATTCACTTTCCAAAAGGAAACTACTCTCCAGCAAACAAACGGAGCCTTAAGTGAAAGTAAAAATAAATTTATTATTAAAATTATATTTTTTAATATTTTATGGAATATAATTTATTTATAATTGAATCTAAATCTAAATTTAATATTGTAACAACCCCTCAACCGGGATAAAATAACAATCTCATGTCAACTGAAAAATAAAGTAATTAAATTTTTTCTAAGTCAACCATGTGAACATGGACATGTGATTTAGATAATTTTTAGATAATTTTATCGAAAGGAAAGCAAAAATAAAACACAAAAACTAATTTCATAAAAATTAATTATTGAAGAATAATTTTTTTTTAAATATAATTTCTCTCATGAAAAAACCAAAATCAATATGTGCAAACCTTTAAAAAAAAAAAAAAAAAAAGATAAGTGATGAAATCTTTAAAAAAACCAATAAAATAAAGATTAAATTCATTATTAAAAAATAGAAATCAAATAATGAGGAATAAAATCAAAATAATATCTAATTAGTTGAAGGATTTAAAAATATCAAAAGAAATGGTGTTAAATTTAATATAAAAATAAAATAAAATAAAATGATTAGAGACAAATAGCTATGAATACTATTTTTATAAAATAAAAATAAAAAAATCAATAAAAAAAAATAAAAACTATATGTATTATAAGTGTTATCCGCACATATCAACCATTGGTTCCAAACGAAACCAGAAAATAAAAAAACTAGACACTTGCAGTCATTAGGTCCAGACCTGCCTGAAAGGCAGAAAGAACTGCATGTGCATTTACAATACCATGCCACAACCAAATCAATTGTACAAAAAACATCCTTTATTCATTATTAAAGGTCTTCTCGTTAACAAAACAGAAAAACAAAGTGAAAAAAAAAGAGAGAGATTGGTTTCAATTGAAAATGCATAAGCAAAAAGTAATCAAATATGGAAACCATAAAGAGAGCAACGAAAGGACAAAAAATGATCAAAAAACCCTTACCTTCGCCTCATGTGTTCTCCATCGGTTTGTTCAAGAAAAAAAGAGACAAGAACTGCAGCATCACCACCTCCATCCTCTCTTAGTAGCTTTTTCTTCTCTAATGTGCCTACCTTTTTGGTTCTCACAAGTTCTATGCCTCCTCTCCCTCTTCTAAATCATGACTACAAGTGAAGAAAACAATTCTAATCCCACCCAAAAACAATGCTCTAATACCAAATTCGATACAGGACAAAAAAATTTGAAGTTAAAGAAGAGAGAAAAGAAAAGGAAGCCAGTGAAAAAGAAGAAAACGCTGATAAATACTACAACTCTATGTAGAACAAGCAATTAAGTTTATAATCCACTAAATAAAATAATTAATAATAATTAAATCAAACCCAATAAATAATGTTTAAATAATAAATTTCAACTAAAAATTCAAATAAATTAAATTAAAACATAAGCTAAAACTCAATCTTTTAATGATTTGAGCTACCTTCCATCATTTATGATCATATAAAAACATAAATAGTGTTTCAAATTTATATCCCCTCTTTTTTTTTGTGGTTGGAAACAAAAGGAGGTGCATATGTTTTTGTTAGGCAAAATAAAACATATTTCCTGCCCTAAAAAAAAAAAAAAGTTGCACGTTCAGCCTTTTAACCTTTAAGAAGTGAAAAGAAATTGTAGAAGCAGACACCAGGATTATCCAAAATGCTATATTTGATCCCCGGTCCAAGCAACAGATCCAGAGCTATGAGAGCTATTACGGAGATCTTGTCCACTTCTTTAGCCTTCCTTCCTTCTCCCACTTTTCTAGCTATTTTTTCCTACTTCTTTCTACAAGCTTCAGATTCATCTATTGTATAGAGAATTTGAGTCTAGTTTTTTAACAGTTCATAACCCTCGATCCATTTTGTGAATTTTCAAGATGATGTTGTTATAATTTCAAAAAACTATTTGCATGCACATAGTTACAGAAAATTTATCTATCATCGATAATTAAATAATGTTTTTATCTCTTTCTAAAAACATTTAACCATTTAATTTATAAATACACAAAACATGTTTAAAAGCCTACTTTCACACCCTAAAATCAACACTTGTAATCATTGCTTCTATAATAATTCATCCCTATTTCTCAAATTTATACTAATGCTGCCTAAGATTAATATTAGAGATGCAGTGTGTTTGTTAATGTAGTCCATAAGCTTTTGCAAAATCACGTTTGGGTTGGAGAAGTGCATTTGCAAAATTACGTTTGGGTTGGAGGAATGCTTTTGTTAATAAGTAAAAACCATCAAAATATAATTAAAAAAAGACATTAATTCGAAGTTTTTATATACAAAACATACTTTGAAAATCACTTTCAAATACAATGTACGAAAGCATATTGTCGAAAGGCGTGAAAGACAATAATATTTATATAAAAATGCAATAGAAATGAAGAAAGATCAAAGAGTGAAAAGAACGAAGAATGGAGAATAAATGAATATGTTATACAGAGAAGCAGAAGATGAAATTCATGCACTGTTATATTATTTACTTTTGCTTAATGTTTACATACCTTATTCTCAGTTTATTTATGCAGTATTGGAAGATACTATACGAAGAATATTCTTCCGTTTACACTCAGTATTCATGCTAACAGATTCTCCTTTGTAACAAATAATACTAACAGCATTGTAACAATATTAATTGCTAATCTTCTGACACTTGGCATCATTAGGACCATTTATATCTTTACATGCCCCCTCAATCATAGGCTGGGAGGAGCCAAGCATGAGATTGGAACAATGATGCTGAAATAAAGAGATGGAAAGGCCTTTGGTGAGGATATTAGCAAATTGATCACTAGAGGAGACATGTTGAACCAGTAAATCACCCATGATAACCTGCTCTCTCACAAAATGATAATCGATCTGAAGATGTTTCATCCTGGAATGGAACACTGGATTAGAAGCAAGGGAGATAGCAGAAATATTATAACAATGAATTAAAGGTGGCAGAAGTAAAGGAATATGAATGTCACAAAGCAGTTGACGAATCCAGGCAAGCTCTGCAGCAGTGATAGCGAGAGCGCGATATTCAGCCTTCGTAGACGAACGAGAAACAGTATATTGTTTCTTAGAAGACCAAGAAATAGGACTGGAACCAAAATACACAAGAGAACCAGAGACAGACTGGCGGTCATTAGGATCTCCAGCCTAGTCGGCATCACTATAGGCCTACAAATGAAGAGGACCAGGATGAAAGTGAAGGCCAATATGTAGGGTACCTTTGAGATATCGCAAAATACGTTTGACTGCGACAACATGAGAAACCATTGGATTATGCATGAACTGGCAAGCTTGATTCACCAAAAAGGCAATATCAGGCCTGGTGAAAGTGAGATATTGCAAGGCTCCCACAATGCTCCTGTATTGCTACGGATTAGAATAGGGTTGGCCATCATCCTTGAGCAAGTGATGATGAGGAAGACAAGGAGTAGCACAAGATTTTGAATTCTACAAATCAACCCTGGCAAGTAAGTCAGTGACATAGCTGGTTTGAGACACAAGTAAACCAGAAGGCAGATAGGAAATCTGCAACCCTAAAAAATGATGCAATGGACCCAAATCTGTGAGGTCAAATTCTTGAGATAGAGCAGTAATAACAGATGAAAAAAGAAAGGAATGGCTGCCAGTTAGAATGATATCGTCAACATAGAGGAGCAAGATCAGAGTGCCATGAGAAGAGTGCTGAACAAATAAAGAGGAATCAGCAAGAGATGCTTGAAACCCCAAGCTGGGCAAAAAACTTGTGAACTGCTCATTCTAGGCACGAGGAGCCTGCTTAAGACCGTACAAAGACTTCCTTAGCCTGTAAACAAAATCAGAGGAGTGCGCCTTACTAATAAAGCCCTGAGGTTGTGTCATATAAACCTCCTCATGAAGAATTCCATGCAAGAATGCATTCTTCACATCAAGCTGCCGCAAGGACCAATTAAAGTGAGCTGCAAGGGCAAGAACTAGGCGAACAATGGTGGGTTTCACCACATGACTGAAGGTTTCTCCATAGTCAATACCCTCCTCTTGACTAAACCCCTTAGCCACTAAGCGAGCCTTATGACGAGCCATAGAACCATCAACATGCTTCTTCAGCCGGTAGACCCACTTACAACCAATAAGATTTTTGTCAGGTGGCAAAGCAACAAGGTCCCAACTACCCTGGGCATGAAGAGCCTCAATTTCCTCCTGCATGGCTGATTGCCATTCAACAGTGGCAGAAGCAATCTTAAAGGAACGAGGTTCAACCTGAGAAAGATCAAGAGACCGAACAGTGGCAGAATAGGCCTTTTTCTTGGAAATGCCACTTTTAGACCTGATAGTCATGGGATGAATATTCATAGGGGAGAGAGGTAAAACAACACACAGTCGCTCAGGGTGGAAATCAGGATCCACGGGGAGAGGAGAGGGCTGTGAAGATATACCAGTTGACAAAGAAGGTAATGATGCAGAAGGAGGAGAAACAAGAGGCAAAATAGACTTATAAAGAGAGACAGATTGGGAAGAAGGAGAGATATCAGGCATATGCAAAGAAGAAGATACGGCAGGCATAGGCACAAAAATATAAGGAAACAATGATTCATCAAAGAGGACATGGCGAGACACAAAGATGCGATTGGTATGAAGAGAAAAACAAATATACCCTTTATATTGGCCGGCATAGCCCAAAAAGATGCATGTGGAAGTTTTGGGCTGTAGTTTATGAGTGTTGTAAGGCCGAAGTAAAGGGAAACAAGCACAACCAAAGATGCACAAGTGATGGATGACAGGGGAGGAACCATACAGCAAGGAAAAAAGAGATTGCAGCTGGAGAATTTGACAAGGCAATCTATTAATCAAATAGATGGAAGTAGCACAAGCATGAAACCAGAATTTATAAGGTAGATGGGCAGTTTGTAACAAAGTGATGGCGGTTTCCATAATATGTTGATGCTTTCTCTCAGCAAGACCATTTTGTTTAGGGGTATAGGGACATGACATTTGATGAACAATGCCCTTGGTAAGAAATTTTTTGAAGTTGTTGCTAATATATTCACCACCTCCATTACTTTGAAAGACCCTAAGTGTAGCAGAAAATTAAGTAACTAAAAATGTATGGAAATGGACAAAAATAGAATAAACCTCTCCTTTATTGATCATTGGAAAAATCCAAGAGTACCGTGTACATTCATCAACAAAACTAACATAATATCTAAAGCCATCAATAGACATTACGGGTGTAGGGCCCCAAACATCACTATGTATGATTTCTAAAGGGTGAAGAGACTTAACTGTTGGATATGGAAAAGGAAGCTTAGTAATTTTGCCCTCTAAACAAGTGGTACAAACAGACTTGGTAGGATATGAAGTGAAGGGAATCTGAGACTGAGTGAGAAGAGTGGACGTGATGCTATTAGAGGGATGACCAAGATAGCAAGACTGATTACGATGGGAAGCTGATGCAAGTTGAAAAGGTGTGTGGGAACTAGAAAAACAGAAAAAGGAATAGGATATAAACCGTGACTACACAATCCCTTGAGAAGGACATTCCCCGTGATTTTGTCCTGAATTCAAAAATCAAAGTTATCACAAATAAATCGACAATGATTATCTTTACACAACCTATAAACTGACAGCAGATGTTGAGATAGCTTAGGAACATGCAACACTTGGTGTAATTGTAAGGAGCATTGTGAAATAGGCAAAACAGAAGAGCCAGTACTAGAAATGCTTAAACCTGAACCTTCTGCAGTGTTAATAGCATTAGGACCAGAGTAAGGAGTAGCCTCCTAAAGTTGAGAGAAATCAGATGTCATATGGGTTATGGCTCCAGTATCAGCCACCCAAAATGGTTCAGGAGGTGGAGGAAAGGTAGCAGCCATACCACTCAGATTATTGGAAGGAGGACGACCTTGATAGGAGAAGTTGCCTTTATGATAACATTGAATGGCAGAATGACCATATTTCCAGCAAATTTGACATTGAACAAAAGAGGTAGGGGCTGAGGTTTGGTTGTGACGTTGATAACAATCAGCAACAACATGACCTCTTTTACCACAGATTTGGCAAGTAGGGATATCAGTTCTAGGACCAAGAATACCAGGATTAAAGCTTGGTTGAGCAGGATAATATCGTTAGCCAGATGGGAAAGTATGGTGACCTCTACCACGACCCTTAAATTGAGAGCCACGGTGGTGAAAATAACCACCAGTGTTATGACCATTGAAACCACTCTGATAGCCGTTAAAACCTCCATGGAAGCCAGAGGAAAATTAAGAAGTAGGAGCTGACTTGAAGTTGGAAGAAAGAGGATTAGAATTACCTTCATCAAGAACCAGAGCCTTGCCTTGAGAGACTTGATTCTGAACGTGCATAGCAGAGACAAATGGAGAAGATGAATGGGTATGCTCAATGGTAGCTTCTTCAACAAGCAATTGAGAGCGAAAATCTTTAAGAGATAACACATTATCTCTACCTCAAACCATACATTGGAATGCGTTATAGTAAGAGGAAAGGCCATTGAGAGCCAAGATCACAATATCCTCATCTTCAAAATAAACTCCTGCGGCAGAGAGATGATCACGGGCATCTTTGATTTTCTGCAGATATTGACACACCGGTTCTGAACCTTTTTTGATGGTTTGAAGTTCACTCGTCATCTGAAAGATTCTTGCCTTGGTTACTGTAGAAAAACGATCCTGCAATTGAATCCACATATCATGAGAGCTGATGCAACCAATGACATAGGAAATGGCAGTAGAAGAAAGAGTGGCAATAAGTAGTTCCATAAGTGCTCTGTCATGCATTTTCCAAATCTGATGATCATCAGATTCAACACCCTCAATATCAAAATCTGTATCAAAATGACTTGGACATTTTCTGGAACCATCAACAAATCCTAGAATTCCATGACTCTCAAGAAGAATTTTCATTTGAAATTGCCAAACGAGGTAGTTTGTATTGTCAAGCTTCACTGTTATAGCAATAGAGATTGCAGGAAGCAGAGAAGTGATAGGAGATTGAATAATATGAAGTTGAGAGCTACTCACCATTTTAGAATGTAAGAGAAAGTAGAAAATTGAAGATTATAATGTTCGGTGAAGTAATAGAAAAACTGGAGTTTTGAAGAAGAGGATCTGTTAGGCAATATATCAAATAGCTTATAGGCATATCAACAAGTACACAATAATTTTATGAAGAGGATGAGAATAAAGCCAGAATTCAGAAGTTAATGGCCACAAGATCAAGAGTTCCAGCGCTCTGATACCATGAAAGACAGTAATATTTATATAGAAATGAAATAGAAATGAAGAAAGGTTAGAGAGTGAAAAGAACGAAGAATGGAGAATAAATGAATCTGTTATACAGAGAAGCAGAAGATGAAATTCATGCACTATTATATTACTTACTTTTGCTTAATGTTTACATACCTTATTCTCAGTTTATATATACAGTATTTGAAGATATTATACGGAGAATATTCTTCCGTTTACACTCAGTATTCATGCTAACAGATTCTCCTTTGTAACAAATAATACTAACAGCATTGTAACAATATTAATTGCTAATCTTCTGACACTTGGCATCATTAGGACCGTTGATATCTTTACAAGGCATCCTAATAATTATATAAACAAATAATAATGAATCGATAGGTGATAATGTTTATAAATTTCATAATGGTAATATCACATTAATTGAAAGATCTACTGAACCATGATTTTAAAAGTTTTCCTTGATGAAAATGCCATGTCACTTAGCCAAGAAAATAGCCAGTATGGCATCTCCGGCGTCGCAGTTCAATTTTTAAAACTTATTTATATTTAATTTTGTTGTACTTAAGCTAAATATTTGTAGGAATTCTAATAATTTAAATTGTGGAGAATAAACTTATTTCTTTATTCAAAACTCTCTTTTTTTTCGACAAAAATATATTTTATATTAAGAACATGGTTTTTTCTTTCCTTTTCCATTCGTTGAACATCTTATTATCTTCTTCTCTACAATTCTCTGCTTCTGCTTCCTTCCAATTCTCTGGGAAGATCCCATCATGGCTGTGGAGTTCATTGGAGGATCAATTCTCTCCGCTGTTATTGAGGTTCTGAGCGAGAAGCTGACCACTCCTGAGATTCTGGGCTTCTTCAAAAGCCACAAGCTCAATGATGGTCTTCTCGGAAAATTGAAAGAAACACAAATAACATTTAACAGGATCAGCGAGTTAACTCATCAATTTAATTTAAGCTATAAATTAACATAATAATAATAATAATAATAATAATAATAATAACAATAATAATAAGGGAACTGACATATCTCTCAATTTTCACATAATTCTCTACTAGATCCACAAACAAAAGAAGAGAAATAGGCCCTCTTTTTGATGATTGTAAAGGCAAAAACCTTAAGGCAAGGGTTGATTGTGTATTTTTCAGTAGATGATAGATACAATTTTTTATTTTTCTAGAATTCAATTGAGAATTGGTTGATGGTTAGGGGATAATTAGAATATAACCCAAAAAATAATCTTGAAATTTAAAAGCATAATTAAATGGATTCATCAATTAATTACCAGCTTTGTTCTTGTCCTAGGGACAGCCTTCCAACATCAGGATGTTATGGATGTGTGTAATCGATTCATACATTCCTATAAGTAGCATGCCTTTTAAATTTATTTTAATTTTAACAATATATGAGCAATAATATCATGGATAATTTGGATCTTATAATTCAGGGCCTTCTCATAAATTTTCTCAATCAAAACTTTAAATTCCTTACAAAGCATATATTTTTTTTAATCCAAAACATACAATTTGAGTGGAATCTATAATCAAATATGAATGGAAAGATTTAGTCAAACATGGCACCATGAGGACCAAATGGAAAAGGTTGAGAACTCAATTTGCTTCAATGGAGAGCCTAATTGAACAAAAAAATGACAATTTAGGACTAAATTGAAGAAATATATTGATTATTGGGGCAGACTTGCAAAATAATTAAGTTTAGAATCTTAATTGAACTTTTAATGGGCCTTATTAATTTAATTAACAGCTTAAACCAAAATAAAATTAAGTTTGAAAGTTAATTTGATCAAAATTAAAAGGATTAATTAAATTCAATGATTTCATTAAAAATTTAAAAAGTTTAATTAACTTAATTAAAGGAAAATTAAGTTTAATTTAGCCGAAATGCTACATTGGTCCCTTATCCGAGCAACAGATCCATTCGGAGCCACAACAAAGATAGTCGGATGTTTGCTTTCCTTTATTGTCATATTCGGAACTCTGCCTTGCCAGCACTTGACAGCCTTTTTACCTTGCATTGTTATATTTTGTCCCATTTAGAATTGCAGGTTCTTCGTTAAAATTTAACTCTTTTTGTTGAAGATTACCTTTTTTATATATAGTTTTGCATTGTTTTGATGTGTTGAAGTAAACAATAAATTTTAAAAAATAAAAAATATTATTTTAATATATTTTTAAGTAAAAAATATTTTGAAAAGTAACCACTATAATGTTCTCAAACACCTCCTTCAAGGTTGTTTGTTTTTACATTTCAAAATTAATTTTAAAAAAATTAATTTTTTTTATTTTAAATAATTTATGTTTTCATATCATTTTAATATGATAATATCAAAAATAAATTTTAAAAATTAAAAAAAATATTATTTGAATATATTTTTAATTAAAAATATTTTAAAAATTAACTGCTATGAAAACAACACAACACTTTTTTCAAAGCTGGTTGTGATATTACTCCTTGCAGAACCAAATCAATCCATAAGTTACGAGATTGATTGCAACTTTGCTTAGTTTTCAATTCCACAACGTATGCTTGGTTTCAGGCAAATGAGACGACAAGTCAACGTCAAAGGAAGATTGTTTGTTAATTTGATAATTGACCAGATAGCTTCATATCAATAATTTTACACCACAAAAGTAAGAAAATGATAACTTCCCCACTTATCACGGTTGCTTTTCTTGGCCGGCAACACAATCTGTGCTAATAAATTGTGTTTTTCTTTTTTAAATCCTTTTCGTTGAGAATATTCGAGGAACGACTCGGTAGAGTGGGAGAGTGATGCAATATAAATACTTGGAAATAAATTGAGAAATTAAAATTAATATTTGGGTCTTTGAGGTCAAGGTTCCCAGCTGTCTCCCTTGATCCTTTCTGCCTATGCAAATTCCTGTGGGCTTCCTACCTGAGATTACGAAGATAGAACGTTTAATCTATGTTTCTAAATAATTTAATTTATTTTTATTAAAAATTAATATTTTTATATGTTAAATTATTTTGATAGACTCATCTCAAAAATAATTTACTAATAAAACTTTTTAGGCTGTTTTTGACCCAAAACATGCTATTCTCCGGCTAGTTTTAATATTTCTTTTGGGTTTTTAATTTTTTGAGAGTAGTTTTTATATTTATTTAAGGAGTATTAAATATTTTGGAGAGATAGATTACTTAAAAGATAAAATATTTACTAATAAAACTTTAAATTAAAATCATATGTGATGGCTCCATTCGTTTCTTTTTCATTTTTATTCAAGAAATGCTTAGTTAGTATAAAGTGTTTGCTCACTTTAAGAAACTATTCAAATGTTACTCTCACTCGAGCTTAGAAACTGTCATTTCTGAACTCGTAGGGTATCCGATGAATTGTATAGTGATAATCTGGGGTCAATAGTTTCGAGTGGCTGAGCTGTGAAGTCAACTGAGAACCCGCGTACTTACTTTGATTTTTCTTTCCTTTTCCATTCGTTAAAAACGTCTTCTTCTCTACAATTCTTTGCTTCTGCTTCCTTCCAATTCTCTGCAAAGATCCCATCATGGCTGTGGAGTACATTGGAGGATCAATTCTCTCCGCTGTCATTGAGGTTCTGAGCGAGAAGGTGACCGCTCCTGAGATTCTGGGCTTCTTCAAAAGCCACAAGCTCAATGATGGTCTTCTCGGAAAGTTGAAAGAAACTCTGAATACTCTCAACGGACTTCTCGACGACGCGGAGGAGAAGCAGATTACCAAGCCTGCTGTGCAGAGGTGGCTTAATGATGCTAGACATGCTGTGTATGAAGCTGAGGACTTAATGGAGGTGATTGAATATGAACATCTACGATCCAAGGATATTAAAGCTGCCTCTCGAAGTGTGAGGAATCGGGTAAGCATATGTTTTTGCCTTTCTCGTATAATGTTGGTATCGATCCCTCTGATTTTTACAAGCACAATTTGAATTGTAAAATATCAGAAAATTTCATATCTTTTCTTGAAATATTTCATGCAAACAACACCCCTCACTCAATGATGCTAATTTATCTCATGCAACCAATCCTATGATACTCTCCTGCAACCACTACTCATTATTATTCCAACAAATTCCAACCACTGGCGGCCCAGCTGTCAACTTAATTAAAACATGTTAAATCTAGAATTTGAATTAAATTTGTTTTTTTAAAATAAAATAAAAATCAAAGTTGACCCATTCAATTTTTTTAAAAAAAATTAGTACAATAAATATAAAATATTGATATAATAACACCTTTGAAAAAAAAAATATGAAATGGCATACTTTCACATTTTCAAATAGCAACATTTAATAAATGTTATTCTTCTTAAGCGCAATAAAATAAAAGTTCAATCATCCAGTTCAACTGGTCGATCGATTGAATTCAGTTGTATTAACTAGTCGACTATTTCACATAAAAACGATAATTTTATGAATTGTTTCTTCCAATTATTAATTATGAGTCAAAATATATATGTGTTCAATATGTAGACTAAAAAAATAGATTTCAATTAAAATTTCAAAAAATTATTATTCACACAGTAGTTGTTATCTATTTTTTAATATCAATGATGTATAAAGACTTGTGATAACAAGTGATTCTAAATAGTCATGTGTGTGTCTATCATAACTAAATGAGAATTTTCTCTAAACAAATTACGTGTATGACCTAACAAATGTATTTACGGACCGATGAGATAGTTTAAGGCTCAAGAGGAGATCTGGTTCCGACAGACCAGAATAACGACTAAAAAAGCTATAATTTTTTATTAGACTGTTAAATCGCACTCAAACTTGTATAGAAGTTTTCAAAAATCATCTTCCCTATTGTAGCCAATATGTCGTTATGTAGACTATCAAATCTCTAGATATCAAAAATCTCATCGAGGCCCTTCATTTTGGTATTTTTGAGATTTTTCTTATTATTTTCATAATCGGTCGACCGATTTAAGTAACCATTATGAACAAGTCAATTAATTAAGTTAGATGATTAAAGTTTCACCTTGTCGCTCTTTAAAAGCATAACATTTACTAAATGTCGCTATTACAACTATCTTGTTATGCTTAGAAATAATAAAATTTAGTAAATATTGCTTTTCTTAGGTGTGATAAGGTGAAAATATACTATTTTTCAAAGTTTTTTCAAACGATATCATTGCATCACTTTTTTATGTTTACTGTGCTAATTGCTGAATTTATCTTTCAAATTTTAGTAACCTGGAGGGTTAATTCACCATCCTATCATCTCATTAGAATCTTGGTTAGACTTAATTTTTTTTAAGAAAATAATCTCATTTTAATTTTCTTTTAATTTTTTATAAACAAAACATCATTGCATCTGTGTGTTAACTTACTCGGTACGAGTTCAATAATTTTAGTATTTATATGTTCCTAAATTCTATCTCATATACATGGATATGTTCCGCCATTGCAGGTAAGGAATTTGTTTCCAATTCTTAATCCAGCTAATAAAAGGATGAAAGAGATGGAAGCAGAGTTGCAAAAGATCTATGAGAAGCTTGAACGTTTAGTTAAACACAAGGGTGATCTGCGCCACATAGAAGGTACTGGTGGATGGCGACCATTGTCAGAGAAAACAACTCCTGTGGTTGATGAATCTCATGTATATGGAAGGGAAGCTGATAAGGAAGCCATAATGAAGTACTTGTTGACAAAAAACAATACAGATGGTGCAAATGTAGGTGTGATTCCTATTGTGGGCATGGGAGGGGTTGGTAAAACCACTCTTGCTCAGCTTATCTACAAAGACAGAAGGGTAGATGAGTGCTTCGAGCTCAAAGCCTGGGTCTGGGCTTCTCAACAATTTGACGTCACCAGGATAGTCGATGATATTCTTAAGAAGATCAACGCAGGTACTTGCGGCACCAAAGAACCAGATGAATCTCTAATGGAGGCATTGAAAGGGAAAAAACTTCTACTTGTTCTAGATGATGCGTGGAACATTGTGTACAATGAATGGGTTAAATTACTGCTACCTTTGCAGTATGCAGAGCCTGGAAGTAAGATTGTCGTGACAACACGGAATGAAGATGTAGCAAGAGTCACGCAAACTGTCATCCCCTCTCACCGCTTGAATGTAATCAGCGATGAAGATTGCTGGCAGTTGTTTGCAAGGCATGCATTTAGCAGTGCAAATTCTGGAGCATTCTCACACTTGGAAACATTTGGCAGAGAAATAGCGAGAAAGTGCAAAGGTTTACCGCTGGCTGCGAAAACTCTTGGGGGTCTTTTGCATTCCGAAGGAGATGTCAAGGAATGGGAGCAGATATCCAATAGCAACATGTGGGGTTTGTCGAATGAAAACATCCCTCCAGCTCTAACATTGAGCTATTATTATCTCCCTTCACACCTCAAACGTTGTTTTGCTTATTGTGCAATATTTCCCAAGGGTTACGTATTTGAGAAGAATCAAGTAATCACTTCATGGATGGCACAAGGTTTTCTAGTCCAGTCCAGAGGTGTTGAGGAGATGGAAGAAATAGGTGACAAATACTTCAATGACCTTGTCTCTAGGTCATTGTTTCAGCAATCACTTTACGCCCCATCATATTTCAGCATGCACGACCTCACAAGTGATCTAGCTGAATACATGTCAGGAGAATTCTGCTTTAAGTTTGTTATGGATGGAGAATCGGGCTCTGGGTTGGAGGGTGAAAATTCATGCACGCTTCCAGAAAGGACTCGTCATTTATCAATCACTTCAACACTATGTGATGGGGTCTCTAAGATATTTCCTCGCATTCATGGAGTCCAACATTTGCGCACCTTGTCTCCACTAACATACGTGGGGGGGATTGATAGTGGGGTGCTGAATGACATGTTGACAAATCTTAAGCGCTTGCGAACGCTATCTTTATATCGGTGGAGCTATAAATCTTCTCAGTTGCCCAATTCCATCGGCAACTTGAAACATTTGCGGCACTTGGACCTTTCTCAGACATTAATTAAACGGTTGCCCGAAAGTGTGAGCACCTTGTACTATCTGCAAACTCTATTGTTAAGAGAGTGTCGAAATCTCATGGAGTTGCCATCCAACATTTCGAACTTGGTCGACTTACAACATCTTGATATTGAAGGGACAAATTTGAAAGAGATGCCACCAAAAATGGGGAAACTCACAAAGCTTCGAACTTTGCAATATTACATTGTGGGAAAAGAGAGTGGGTCTAGCATGAAAGAGCTGGGGAAGCTCTCACATTTAAGGAAAAAAACTATCTATTCGGAATCTCAGAGATGTTGCAAATGCTCAAGATGCTTTGGGTGCCAATTTGAAGGGTAAGAAGAAGATTGAGAAGCTGAGGTTGATATGGGTTGGCAATACGGATGACACACAACATGAGAGAGACGTGCTTGAGAAATTGGAGCCTTCTGAAAATGTGAAACAGCTTGTCATTACTGGTTATGGGGGTACGATGTTTCCAGGTTGGTTTGGAAAGTCTTCCTTCTCAAATATGGTAGAGTTGACACTTTCTGGATGTAAGAACTGCATCTCCTTACCACCAATGGGGCAGCTTTCATCTCTAGAAGAGCTCCAAATTAAAGGATTTGATGAAGTCGTGGCAGTTGGCTCTGAGTTCTATGGAAGTGACTCTTCGATGGAGAATCCATTTAAATCCCTCAAAATATTAAAGTTCGAGGGGATGAAAAAATGGCAGGAATGGAATACAGATGTAGCTGGTGCTTTCCCTCATCTTGCAAAGCTCTTGATAGCAGGTTGTCCCGAGTTAACAAATGGCTTGCCTAATCACCTTCCTTCTTTATTGATACTTGAGATCCGAGCGTGTCCACAGCTTGTGGTTTCAATTCCAGAGGCTCCCCTGCTCACCGAAATCAATGTATTTGATGGTTCTAGTGGTCGTATAAATGCATCGGTATTATATGGCGGTGGGCGGTGCCTTCAATTTAGAGAATATCCCCAACTAAAGGGAATGGAGCAAATGAGTCATGTGGATCCCTCTTCTTTCACAGATGTTGAAATCGATAGATGTAGTTCTTTTAACTCCTGCCGGCTAGACCTTTTACCCCAGGTATCCACACTTACAGTCAAACAATGTCTCAATCTCGAATCTCTTTGTATAGGCGAGAGATCTCTTCCTGCTCTCCGTCATTTGACTGTCAGACACTGTCCTAATTTGGTGTCTTTCCCCCGAGGAGGACTAGCTGCCCCAGATTTGACAAGCCTTGTGTTAGAGGGTTGCTTATATTTGAAGTCTTTGCCAGAAAACATGCATTCCCTCCTCCCTTCCCTTGAGGATTTGCAATTGAGATCACTTCCAGAAGTTGATTCGTTTCCTGAAGGAGGTTTACCCTCCAAATTACACACACTTTGCGTTGTGGATTGTATCAAGCTCAAGGTATGTGGTTTGCAAGCACTCCCTTCTCTTTCATGCTTCAGATTTACTGGGAACGATGTGGAGTCTTTTGACGAGGAGACGTTGCCCTCTACTCTCACAACCCTTAAAATCAAACGTCTGGGAAATCTGAAGTCTCTTGACCATAAGGGGCTTCATCACCTCACCTCTCTTAGGAAATTGAGTATCCAGGGTTGCCCTAAGCTTGAGTCCATATCAGAGCAGGCGCTTCCCTCCTCCCTTGAATACCTTCATGTCATGACACTGGAATCTCTGGACTACATGGTGCTTCAGCACATCACCTCTCTTCGCAAATTGAAGATCTGGAATTGTCCAAAGCTTGCATCGTTGCAGGGGCTGCCTCCCTCCCTTGAATGCCTTCAATTATGGGATCAACGAGGTCGGGACTACAAGGAGCTTCAGCACCTCACCTCTCTTCGCACATTGATTCTCAAGAGTCCTAAGCTGGAGTCCCTTCCAGAAGACATGCTTCCCTCCTCCCTTGAAAACCTTGAAATCTTGAATCTTGAAGATCTGGAATATAAGGGGCTTCGGCACCTCACCTCCCTTCGTAAATTACGTATCTCTAGTTCTCCCAAGCTTGAGTCCGTGCCAGGTGAGGGGCTGCCCTCCTCCCTTGAATCTCTTCAAATCTCAGATCTCAGAAATCTTAAATCTCTGAACTATACGGGGCTTCAACACTTCACCTCTCTTCGCAAATTGTTGATCTCGCATTCTCCTAAGCTTGAGTTCATGCCAGAAGAAGGGCTGCCCTCCTCCCTTGAATATCTTAAGATTATCGATTGTCCTTTGCTGGCCACAAGGTGTGAAAGGGAGACGGGGGAAAATTGGCCCAAAATTTCTCACATCAGCAGTATAAAAATTTCTAATTAGAGGATGAAGAATTATGCAATAACACTCTCCTGTCATTTGTCCAACGTGCTCAGGTATTTACTAAATTCTCAGCCTTGCATCTCCTTTGTTTTAAATTCTATTTTTGGAGCATGGCATTTTCACAACAACAGCTCATCACCACATTAGGTAGAGATAGGTTCCCAGCAATTTGTTCAAAAACAAAGGCGTGCATGATTTACAGTGAATCAGCAAATGCCAGCCCAAGATCATAATTCCTGTTTTCTTATTGTTCTCTGTTGAGGTTAATGTAATTTGAGATTCTGTTTTCAAAGCAGAGTTATTAAGAAATGAAAACAAGAACAATAGTGATCTTGCTAACATGGTATTTTATGGGATATTTAGAAGAAAAACTTTGATCAGAATATTTAACAGATGCTTAATACTAATAGCATTATATTCTTGATGGCTCTATGTTCAGGATTAAACTCGATAGATGGCCTCTGCCCAGGATGAAATGTGGATGATGGCAAAGTGAAAAGAAAAGGTAAAACCTGAAAGCGATAACTGCTGGCCAACGATGCAGCATTTCAGAAATCAGGACATCCAAAATGATGTATTTGATCCCAGTGCAAGCAACAGATCCAGAGATCTTGACAGAGTCGGATGTTTGCTTGCATGTGTTGTTATACTTGGAACTCTGTGTTGCGAACAAGTTTGCCACCTTTTCGCAAACTTTTTGCCAACAATGTAAGGAAATTAAGAAAAAAATTATCTAAATTATTTTCAACGAGTTCTATTAAGATTTGTACTTCGCATCAAATTTGATCTTTAACTTGATTGCCGAGAAGAAGCTCAAGCAGGCTTGATTTGTAATGCTCACATTTCTACTTCCCATCAATTAGCTGACTTGTTCCCCAATGTCACAATTTTATATCTTAGGAGTATTAGTAGTCTGATTGCTGTTGTTTTTTAAAGTTTTTTCGTACTGAAATATATTAAAATATATTTTTTTTTAATTATTTTTAAGATTAGTACATCAAAACGATTTAAAACATATAAAAAAAGTTAATTTTTTATTAAAAAATTAAATTTAAAAAAAATGTGGTTTGCATCATATTTCCAAACACTTTTTAAAGGACAAGTTTGGTATTTCTAACATGCACACTCCAGGGGGCATGTTAAGATTTAATCACGCCAATCAAGCAACGGCAATATTGACAACGATTTTTTCCTCAATTAAGCAATGGTCACTATGATGATAATAAGTGGTTTTGTACAGTGAAGTCAAGTGTGATTTTGTTATAATTAAATTAAAATATGCTATAAATAAATTATATGAATAGCCTAATAGATCCTTATAGACAAATAAAATAAGTCTATATCTGAAAAGAAATCTAGTCGTACCAGACCAAAAAAATAACTAAAGAATACCATAATTTTTTATTTGATCATTGGATCATATTCAAATTTTTACAAGAGTTTCTGAATTATGTTTTTCTTAAAATAATTATGGAATCGCTACTTCAACCATTATATGTTTAGATTTTGAAAATCTTGTCCTAAGGCCTTGAATTTGATAATTTTTTGTGATTTTCCTTGTTAATTTTTAGTTTCTTGTTTATTTCAGATTTTATTCTTTTGTAATTTTGGTTTTTTTTGTAGTTGAGATATTATCTATTTAAGGCTTTATAAACCTTATAAAAAGATAAACTTTATTATTATTATTATTTTAGAGAGAATAAACTTATGAAATTAGGGTTTATATTTGCTGTCCGTGAAAAACTTTTAGACTAAATATGTTCCTACATTTTTTTTTCCTTGCTGTGTTCCTGTATAGTTTTATTTAGATCGCTTTAAAATCCAATTTCATATATTTATTGTGTTGAAGAGTAAACATAAGCTAAGCCAATATTTTCATTACCATTTGGCCAAGAGTAATGGTCTCCATTAGTGCGATTGTCTCTGCAGATATGATTTCTTGGTTGAAGAGTGCAGTTTCAAAAGACGAGCAAAATGAAGAACCTACCAAGCATTTCTCAGGCCATTTGGCCCGCCAAACCTAAAGTGAAATAAATATGTTTATTTGTTTTTGTATTTTAAAAATAATTTTTTATTTACTTCAAATTAATATGTTTTTAGTATTTTCAAATTATTTTCATATACTAATATCAAAAATAATTTTTAAAAAATAAAAATACTATTGACATATATTTTAATACAAAATATTATTTAAAAAACAACCGCAACCACAACCATACTGCTAAACAAGCAGGAATCTACCCACCAAAGCTATCATAAAAAAAAGTGCATAAAAGGATTGAACAAAATCTAGGTAAACAAGGTAAGTGATATATCCGCCAAAACTAGCATTTAGTGCTTAATTAACTGGTTGTTTTTTCCCCATTAAAGCCATGCGATCCCTCCTATATATAACACAGCAATCATCAAGAAGAACCTACGAAATATTTAGAGATAGAAACTCAAGCAATTGGCATTTGCAATCTAAAACATTTTCTCAGAATCATCCCAGAAGATATGGAGAAGTCTTCTTCATTCATGTTGGCTTTTTTGGTCGTGCTATTGCTGGCAGCATCTTGTTAGTCTCTCTCTCTCTCTCTCTCTCTCTCTCAATTAGCGTATATATTTTATTTTATGCTAGATTGGTGGTTGATTTATGTCACTAGTTAGATCAATGTTTTTTAATATAAAAAAAATATTAAGATTATAGTAGCATTTAAAAAATAAGAAAAATTTAAAACTCAGATCTTCAACTTAATTAGATCCAATATAAGAGTAGTTAATTTAATAATATGATAAAAAAAATAATAATAGATAAATCGAGCAAAAAACAGTAATAATTAACTATAAAAAATGCAATGTGAGTATCATGAAAATATATCTCCTGGTATTCTTAAAAGGGTTTTATGATCTTATTTCATAACAAAATTAAAATTAAATAAGAATATAATGATTTTATAGAAAGCGAGACATAAAAAAAATTAAAACTTAATTCTAAGTAAATCAAATATTGAATAATGAAATTGAATTTTTGTTATAAAAAAGAACAAAAAACCTACTCGGATCTACCCAAGTAGCCTGACAAATTCATGACTTGTTCATGACATTGGAATAACCTTATAGAAAGTAAATTGAATAACATAAAAAGCTTTATTGTTAAACCAACCCAATATTAAAGACCAAAATCTAAAATAATTTTTTTAAGAAAAAAATAAAGTTAACATGTCAAACTCGTAACCTAATACATGGGATCAGGATAACCCTATAAAAAAATTAAAAAATAATAAAACCAAATCCCAAACAAACCCAATATTAAAGGATGAATAAAAAGAACCTAAAAAAGAAGCTAAATCAACCAGACTAACCTTCCAAACTTGTGATCTAGATTTCTGAGATTGGGATTAGCTCATAGAAGATAAACTTAATAAAATTATAAAACCAAACAAAATTCCATGAAGTGAGCAACTTATACTTATATTTGATTAATTAATTTAATTTAGTTAAAAAATAAAATCTCTTTAAAAAGAGATAAATTTAACAAAGAATTATAAATAAAAAGACTTAAGATAATCCAAGTCATTTTTAAAATTTATAGAAAATCATACAAAAGGAAAATTAAAAAAAAAAAAAAACAACGGATATCAATATTTAATTAAATGAGTATTGAAAGATGAAATGAAAAAACAAGAGTCTAAAAAAAGAAGAAGAAAAAAACAAGCAGGTGAATTTCTCACACCTAAACTGATCTCTCAAATTCGTAATCCATAAAATTATAAACTGGATTTTAATTAAGAAGTTCAATTCCTAACCAATTTAATATTGAAGGATGAAACCAAATCTAAAATAAGACAAATAGTAACCAAATCTAAAATAAAGTTGGAATTGAAGAAAAAGTTCTAATTTTATAAATTATTTAAAATGAGACAAATAATATAAAAAAAAACATGAACCAAATCTAAAATAAAAATAACAATGAAGGGTTGCTTTAACAATTTTGAGGGTCATGTGCAAAAATCGAGGTGAAGAGAGAAAAAACAAAAAACAAAGAAAAGATCATTGACCAAATCTAAGGTTAGCAAGCAAGATAAATCTAAAAACATCAACAAACATTGTTTTTTAGCTATAGTATTTGTCGTATATGCTGCATGTTTACTACGGAGTGATGGTAGCGCTAGCACGTGTGATGCATGCACCAACTAATTTTATTTTTTATAATTTTATTTTATATTTATTAAAACACCGAATATTTCCTTATCCAACTTTATTATAATTAAAAAACCATAATGGAAATACAAAAAAGCCTTTGAACACCAATTAAACAAAAATGTGTTTTCAAGGTAATATAGTCATTTCACCGTGTTTTTAAAAAATAAAAAATCTACTTATTCTAAGTTAATCTAAAAGTAACTAATGAATCTTGTAGAAAGATCATTTTACCTCAACTAGCTAGTTCATCATTTTTATTTTTTTTTGAAGAGTAAAATAACCATTATATTGTTTCAATAAACAATGAGTCCTCTCACAATAAATATTCTAGTTTTTGTCAATGAATCCTTTTTTATTTCCTGAAGAATACTATGTTGAGTAATATTTTTGAAACATGAACAATTGCAGGTTCACACATGGTAGCAGCAAGAGGCCCAATTGCTGTGTTCAGCTGCCATGTCCCGCAAGACTGTGTGGGCAAAAATTGCATGTGTGGAACATTTTGCACTTGTATGTTTAACAGATGCACTTGTAGTGTTTGATATGTGGATGTAACAATAAACTAAATGTTTCAATAAAGTTCAAGCTACTAAGAATCTTGAATTTGAAGAGAATAGTACGGGAAATTATACTTTTTTTTCTTGAACTAAGCCATACATTAATTTTCTAATGATATTTTATTTGCATTTTAATTTTCTTTTTTTATATTAATGATCATATTTTTCAAAGTAATTAAGGATCTCCACTTAAACTATGAAAACTTGAATTCCATGAAAATTATTTTAAATTATTTTTTATATATTTTTTGATCGTTTTGACATGCAAAATAATTTTTTAAAAATAATAATAAAAAATTATTATTTTAATATATTTTTAAGTGAAAAACACTTCAAAACACAACTACTATTACACTCTCAAATACCCCTTTGATCTCACATTCCTTTTTGATTAATTTTGTTTTTGTTTAAATAGGAAAAAAATGAAAGAGAGTTTGGTGAGGAAGGAAAGTTTTATAAGTAATGAAGTATATTTTCGAACGAAAACTACTAAATGAAGTATATCGGTCAAATGGCTATATAATTATTTGTAATACTACAGGGATTGATTAATCCGTTTTTTAAAACTAAAGGGTCTGGTCCATAATTAACTCACTTTAAATATTTACAAAAAAAAAGGTATTGAATGTTTATAAACACGTAGTATATTAAATAAAAAAAATTCTAAAAGATTAATATAGAGAGCTGAGAATGAACCGCCCATCGTGAAATTTTAGGTTTTTTTTATATATAAAATCCAGATTTATTTATGAGATTATTTAGTACGAAAATTTGTGTTGCTTAGATTCTGTTCGAAGACCAAATGAATAAAATTATGAACAATAAAACTGATATTATTTCCATGTAGATCTTTTGATGTTTATATATGTTGATTGATTTGTTTGACAAGACACGTAATTTAGGGGTGATTATTTTCTATTCGATTCGGTTTTTATCAAAAACAAAATAACCAAACCGAATTTACAAAAAAAAAACTGAAACCGGTTCAAACCGATTGGTTTTGGTGCGGTTCGTTTTTTTAAAACAAAACCCGGTTCAAACTAATTTGCATGGTTTTTTCGGTTTTGCTCGGGTTTTTTTTTTCAGTTTGAGTTCGGTATAATTCGATTTGATTCTTTCAGTTTTAGGTTTATAAAATCAAAACCGAATCAGTTGGTTTTTTTCATGATTCGGTTTTTTTTATTATTTTTTTTATTTTCTCAATTTAATTATTTTTTTGCTCATTTTTAACGTAACGTTTCTAATTCCTTAATGATTGGGATTTGGATTTTGAATAAAAAAGACTTGTGGAAGTTAAAATTTTAGAATTGAATTAAAGAGTTGTTGAATAATTAGAAATTAAAATAATAAAAAAAAATTACTTGTGCAGAATCAGGGCCATCACCTTGTGATAGCTTGTGCAATGGCATGATGGCTTTGATATAAGTTTTTTTTTTAATGTTATTGAATTTGTCTAGGTGAGATCGAGTGGTCTAGTGTGTCAATAATGATAATGCTCTGGTGGGTTTTTATATATATATATATAGTTTTCAGACCCTGTTTAATTCAAGATTTGGGTTTTGAGTTTTGACCGGGTCACCGATTGCTCGAATTAATTTTTTAAAAAAATCAAAATGATGTTATTTTAGTAAAAAAAAATATAAAAATCAACAGGTTGCGACCAGGTCTTGTCAAGTCAACTAGGTCACCGAGTCATCCCACTAAGTTGCACCGGGTTTTTTCTTCTCCTATTTTTTCTTCCATCCAGCCAGGTTCTAACCCCGAGTTGGCCGAGTTCCTGGTTGACCTGTCGGGTCAGGCTGGATTTCAAAACTATGTTTTTTTTATTTCTCCTCTCTCCTCTTTTTCTTTTTCTTTTTTAATATTGAGTTGGGCTTGGTTGGCCCTTCTTCTCTCTTCTTCTCATCCAATCTCTCTCTTTTTTTTTCTAAGTTTTCTTTCTCCCTTCTCTTCAGGCTCGATTGAGCCAAGCCTTGTTAGGCTCAATTGGACCGTCCTCTCTCCTCTTCTCCTTTCTTTCTAGATAAAGTTGGGCTTTTTTATTTTGACTCTGTGCCATTAAGCAATATTCAAAGCAGAAAACACAAGCAAGCAACTGATATTTACGCTCTCTCAAGTAGTTTAAATCTTTATTCTATATAAGCATCTGGTGCTTAATTTTTTTTTTTTTTAATCTAGAAGAATACTATAACGAGTATATCTTGGAAATATGTAGGATTGTAGGTTCACACACTTTGGAGAAGCAAGAGGCCCAATGCTTGTTTTCAGTTGTAGAGTAGTCTATTGAGATTGTGGTGGTAACAAAATGTTTTTTTATATAGAAATATATTAAAATAAAATATTTTATTTTTTAAAATTATTTTTTATATTAACACATCAAAAAAATATAAAAACATAAAAAAATTATAATTTTAAAATTTTAAAAATATGATTTACATCACATTTTCAAACTTGCTTGTAATATACCTTAAGACTGTGTAGGCAAAAATCACCTAGTAGAAGAAATCAGGAAATTGAGAGGTCCATTGGATTCGATGCTTGTAATTTTTCTTGAAAAACTGAGCTATACATTCGCTAATAATATTATATATTTCAAAATAGTCGAGGATTTTTTATTAACCTGATTAATATTGTGATATTGAATTACATTTTAGGAGCATAGTTATTAAATCCAGTTCTAGAGTTGACCCGGCCAAAGAGTCGGGTTCCGGGTTTTATGAGTTGACCCGGGTTGACCCATAAAACCCAGGTTATTTAAGGGTCAAGTTATGTTAAAGATAAGAAATGGAAAAGGAAGGCAATGAAGTGGGGATCAGTGTGGCAGTCATGTTGTCGGTTGTTTTGTGTAGGGAAGGGACTCATCTCATCACTATCTCCTCACAAAGTTTATTTACCCTCTCTAACTTCATCAAAGCAACCAAGTTGTCTCTTTTTTTTGAACGATCTGTTTTGTGCAAGGATGAACACGATATGTTGGAAGCTCAGAAGCACACTCATTGCTTTTGTTGCCTCTCTCTCTCCTGAAACTGTGAGTTTGGTCCCCCCCGCCCCTCGATGACTAAGACCTGCTAACGAAGAGGAAACGGGTGAGCGAAGAGCTTCATTTGCTTCTTCAAATCGGAGCTGTCAAAAGGAAAAACAAAATAGCTGACCAGCTCCTCGATTGGATGGGACTGGATAATGAAACGGATCGTACCCTTTTAGACGATTTATATAATCACTTATATGATCTGTCTAAGGAGTAGGGGAGGATTCCCTTCAAATATCTAATCTATTCTTTTTTGCCTTCCCTAGGCTCACGTTCCAATTGCAGTCCTCCTACCAGCCATTTCTTAGCCATTTTTAGTTATCTTGCTTGGAAGTTTTCTTACATCCCCTTCAACGTCCTAGTTAACCTTCAATTTCCTTCAAGTTACAGTCATCAATAGTCAGGGCTAGAAGGAAGAAATGGAACCCAACGCCAACCCTCAAGATCTCCAAATCCAGATCTTCAATCATCTCAAGCAGACCCAACGCCAACCCTCAAGATCTTCAAACCCCGATCTTCAATCATCTCAAGCAGACCCAACTCCAAAACGCCGGGTCTCGTCCGGGTTTGCCCGGGTCGCTCTGGTTATGGGTCGACCCGCCAAGTCGCCCAGGTTTTGCCAGGTCATTGCGCTCTTCGGTCTTTTGACAAACCTGGACCGGTCTAGCCACCGGGTCGGCCAGGTCCTAGGTCGATCCACCGGGCCGGTCTGGCTTTAATAACTGTGGTTAGGAGAACTATCCTGAATTAATCTAAAAAAATAAATGGATATCTTTTTTTTAATATAAAAAAAATTAATAGATTGATGGTCGAGTTTTTAACCCGGATCAAGTGTAGATCAAAGGGTCATCAATCAACTAATTAGTCAATTATTTTATTGACATTTTAGGTTCACATTTTTTTTATTTTCTACTAGAAATATAGAAGCATACTTGGGCTATATTTGTTTTCTGGAAATTGATTTCTGGAAAACTACTTTCCAACCTTTCTTGTATTTGTTTATCATTAAAAAAGTTGGTCAACGAAAAACACTTTCCAAACAAAGAAAAATTTAGCGTGGTTTCCAGAAAAGTGTTTTTCTTTTATTTTGGGTGAAAAACACTTTCCAAAAGTTGTGAAAATTTTATAAATATCATATTATTTACTTATTATAACAAATTTGATCCTCAAACTTTTGATTATATATATATATATATATATATATATATTGTTTTGAATATTTGCTTTTCAATTTCATCCCTTAGAATTTAATTTTTATATTAATTTTGGTTTTTATTTTTATAATTGTTATTTGTTTTTCCCTTATAATTTTTTAATTGAAATTTTTTATCTATCAAATTTGGTCCTTATTCTTTTGATTGTTACTTATTTTATTTAAAATAATTTATGAAATGTTAATTATTATTATTTTAATTTCTTCATCTTTTAATTTTTTTATTTTTTTGATTTGATCTCTATTATTTTGATTATTATTTATTTTATTTGAGATAATTTATGAAATTATTTTTTTTTCAATTTCATTCTCATTCAACTTTTTAATTTGTAAAATTTGTTTATTATTATTTTAATAAACTTGAAAAAAAAACATTAATAAGTTATTTTCCAGCTTATTTTCTATAACATAACCAAACACTGAAAAATACTTTTCAACTTATTTTTTTAATCATTACCAAATATCGAAAAATAATTTATTTTTTAAAAATTTATTTTTCAGAAAAAAAAATTCTTTCTAACAAATAAACGAGGCCTGATTGGTAGTGTTATGAAGTCTGAACTGCTACAAGACAACCTTTCTCTTTTGATTGCTCTGCAGCTGGGCCATTCCAGCTAGGTATTGCTGCTTGTCAAAAGGGAAAGGCATAATCTGTAAGCTAATTTTCGTCATAAATCGATCACTCTGCTCACCACCAGTCATTTTCTTCATATTTCTGTACTTGTGTTGAACAATGCTTTCCATAGCAGGGTGGCCATTATGTTTTGGTCTAAGTTACACCGGCTAATGGCAATGTAGATTCCGTGTAAGCCACAGATTGATGGCAACTATGCTTGATGTCAGATTTTCTACACTCTCTTTTGTTTTTGAACATACCTCCATGAGAATCTGAGTAGAATAGAAATGAAAACAAGAGATTACTTTTCTTGGTGGTTCTATGTTCAGGATTAAACTCGAGATATGGCCTATGCCTGAAAGAGACAACTGCACTGCCGGCCAAAGATGCAGCAGATTAGAAACCAAGATATCCAAAATGCTATGTTTTGTCCTCTGTCCAAGCAACAGATCCAGAGCTATAAATGAGATCTCAACTGAGTCAGATGTTTCCTTGCCCGTATTGTTATATCTGGAATTTGGAACTCTGTATAGCCAACATTTGAAACATATTTTGTTCTGTAAGTTGTGCTAAAGCAGTTGCCAGTGATCAGGGGCCTCATCACTCGATAAAGTGCATTTCAAGAATTATGGCCTAATTTCCACTGCATTTTGGTGAATTATGGCAGAAACTAATGCAATTTAGTGTACCTAATCCTGTTTCCAAGAGAAGCTCAAGATCCTTGGCACAAATTTCCATTGAAATTAACATCTTAGCTTGGTAAGAAATGTTGGGAGGCTCAACTTGTAGGCAGGGAGGGGCTTTTCAGCTTCTTGGGATAACTTGTATACTTTTTAATAGTCACAAAAGAGTTATTACAACTCCAGCCATATATTATAAGACTCTCCAACATTAATGAGATATGAATGAAAGATTTACACTAGAACAAAATAATTTAACCACACAGAGCTCATTTCATGCATTCATGTGCTAGATTTTTGAAGAACTCAATGGATGCTCAAATTAAAGATCCTTGATAGTACAGTGTTTCACTTGAAAGTGAAAAACTGTAGAATCCTCCATCCCTTTTGAGTCACAAACCATGAAAAATATTGCCAAGACCCAAAACCAAAAAAGAAAATTAAACATGAAATGGGAAATTGATAATTTGACCTCACAACTTAGCCTTGCTCTCAAATATATATCATAGGCTCTCCCTCTGTAATTCTTTAACTTTTCTTTCTCTACAAATTAACAACAACAACAGTATTCAAGGTAAAGACTCCTCTTGGCTTTCTTCATATCCCTCCTGGCTCTCATACTCCTCCATGGTGTTGAATTCATTAGGGTTCTCATTATTTCCATATGAACCTTGATTTTGAGTGCTTACCTTCCCTGACACGTACTCGTTAGCAGGGTAATAATTCTCATTCTTCACATTGATATAGTACTTACCACCCTCCAAGAACCTTGTGTCACTCATTCCTTGTCTCTCAGTATTCTTCACATTGTTAGGGTACCTACCACCCTCCATGAACCTTGTGTCACTCATCCCTTGTCTCTCAGTATTCTTCACATGGTAATAATACTTACCACCATCCATGAATCTTGTGTCACTCATCCCTTGTCTCTCAGTCTCATAGCCATTGTTATTATAGTTTGTGGTATAGCCATTGTTGTTGTAGTTGTATTTGTTGGTGTTGCCATTGTTGTTGTAGTTGTTGGTGTAGCCATTCTCATTATTTTGATTCTCTGTTTCGTAGCTTTCACCAGCTAGTTTGTAGCCATTGTTGTAATAGTTGTTGGTGTAGCCATTGCTGTTTTGATTGCCTGACTCATATCTAGCACTGCCAACTTTGTAGCCATTGTTGTTGTAATTGCTAGTGTAGCCATTGTTGTTTTGATTGCCTGTCTCATATCTAGCACTGCCAACTTTGTAGCCGTTGTTGTTGTAGTTGCTAGTGTAGCCATTGTTGTTATTGTTGCTATTTTCATACTTCTTGTCAAAGGGCACACCATCTAGTTCTTCATTCAAAAGCTCATTTTCATCAACGGCAGTGGTGGTGGTGGTGGTGGTTGAAGTCTCCTTACGAGGGGAAGTTCCCGAGCCCTCACCGAAAAGGCCATAGCCCTTCTCAATCTCGCCGAGGACCGGTGCTGGTGCTGGTGCTAGTAATGGCACATCTGGTAGAAAGTCTATTGCTGGAGCTGGAGCTGGTGCTAATGTAGGTGCTTGAATTGGTACTGAAGAAATGGTGGATTCTTTCTTACCATCGTTGTTTGTGATGGTATAATGTGTGAACTTACTAAAGAACGTGCTCTCTCTAGCTTGGATAGAGGAGAAAATCACTAGAAAAAAGAAGAAAAACACCTGCTTACCAAAAGAAGCCATTAGAGAAATGACTAACAAGAGATCAAGAAAATTCTATTTAGGCTTCTCTTGCTATGTTTGAAGCTTCATCTCCCGTAGTCTTTTATAGACTATCGAGCATTGTATTTTTAGTAGCCCGCACAATTATGCGTGGATTGAGGGAAGGGATAATTGTGGGGTAGAAAATAATGGCATGTAGTGCCATGCTGCATGTGCTTTCATTGAGACTGTCTAGCAAAAGACAGGACCAAATCTTAGTTAGAAAACAATATACCCACAGAGTTCCTAGTCAAAAAGCACTTCCTTCTGCTCCTCTAGCTAACACAAAACTTAAAGCACTTCCTTTTGCTTTCAAGGAAGGGGCGGTGTGGTTCAAAATCTGGGGTCCTCCATCGCATCGTTTAGTAACGCGGTGTAAACTATATTTCCATAAAATTCAAATAAAAATTGTTAAAATTTAATTCAGTTTATATGTTTTGGATCGTTTTGATGTGTTTATATCAAAAATAATTTTTTAAAAAACAAAAAAACATTATTAAAATACATTTTAACACTAAAAATTATTTGAAAAATAACTGCTACCACACTATCAAATAACTTTTAAACCTCAGCAAGAAAAGCGGGATTGTGGGGCATATTTCATCATCGTTATTATTACTTTGGTTTGGTCTGCCTTCTCTGCTACGAGTGCTGGCACTTTATGGCTTTGTGCAGATTGCAACTCTTTTCTCCTTTTCTCAGAGTTTACGAGGGAGGTATTGCTTTGGCAATTTTACTTTGGATATGGAGGTAACGTTGGGTTTCATGGCCTGTGGACTTCTCAGCGCCAATTCCTCTCAATTTTCTCAATTTCAAGAGAGAGGCAAAAGATGATGAATTTTAGTAAAATTTGTGTCTTGTTTGCTGACGTTAAAGTAAAAGATCAACTCAGATGATATCCTAAAGTTTATAGTTATCAAGGCAAATTAATCTAAAAATCTATAATTTTGGATTGATTTGAATAAGTTTAAGTCTTAATTTGGATTAAAAAAATATCGATATAAGCAAGCCAAACTTGATCGACCAAAATTTTTTATTTTTAAGAATTAAAATGTTATGAGTTTTTTTTTTAATTAATGTGAGTGTTTGAGTTGATTTACGTATATCTTGATTAAACATATAGGTTCTGAAGTTAATAATCTTATAAATTTTTAATAATTCTAAAAATTATAAAATTCAAACTAATGATTTCTAAACAAATAAATTCAGTCTTTAATTAATTTAGCTATTCCTAGAATTATCATGAATATGTTTTGAAACAGTGAGAAGCACACAAGCTCACAGGATTATGTTAAAACAAGGAAACATGAGCATTATGCTTCGTGTGGCCCAGGTGACCAAATATAATTATTGATTAGTTACAGACATGTTTCACACCACTCTTTGATTCTGTCTTAAGCAAAGTGAAGAACATATGATTATCGGGGCGTGATGATCGGAGCTCGATTTCAAAGTTTCTGACTTGTTGTCTCTTTTTTGACGGTGAAGGAATAAATTGACCCATTGATTTGAGTTTTGGAAGTCTTCTCCTGAAATTGAGGCAGTGTGAAATCGAGGCAGTGTCAAGTTACGTGTCTCACTTGATGAAAATGGGGTAACAGCTAGTGTGTGTGTATAATAGTATTATATACATATGTATATGTAAGACTTTTATATTTTTTTAATACAATATAATATATATCTAATACACATAGTGCATGCTAGATCAATGGCTCGCGTTATGCCACCGGCCATCCCAATTTGTTTAACATAAGAAAGGGATGTTTAGATAATAATAGTGTTTTTAAAAAAAATTAAAAAAACCTAATACTTGGGTCATTAATTTAACTAAATCTAATAAAATTGAATAATCTGATTAAAAAAGTAGACAACTACAGCAAACAAACCATAATTAACTAAAAAATAAACAACCAATATCACATCCAAGAAAAGAATAAAAAAAAACTTATTGTAGACTTATTGTAACTCCATTGTAGACATTTCTCACCACCAAAAGAGTTCGCCAATACAATACAAACCTCAAAGGATATATGATGACATCGAAAAAAGCCATATGCTAGAGCAATGATTTAATGTTTACTGATGAAATCAAAAGTTTTTTTTGTCAAAGTAACAAAAAAAATAGTAATCATAAAAATAAAAATAAAAATAAAATCTAATAGGAAAAAATATGGAGTGGGAAACCATAAAAAGAAAATTTTAATTTTAAAAATTATCTCATATTTCATAGATAGCAATTAAAATAATAAGAATTAATTTGATAAATAAAAAAAAATTGAACGCGGATAAAATTAAAACAAAATTACACTTTCATTAATAATTTAAAATAAAATAAATAGTAATAAAAAAAATATGCACTAAATCAAAATAAAAAGAAGTCAAAAGACTGATTTGAAAAATTGATGGACTGGGTCAAATATAGAGGGAGGGAGAGAAAGGGAAAAAAGAAAAGAAAAAAAAAAGCTGACAACACTAAATGGAAGGTCCGTTTGGTGCCTGCGCCGTTAGGTTATGAAGGCATCATCGATACAAATCAGCCACCCTGGAAAAACATTTTTGACTACCAAAATTAGCTGTAAGCATCATTCAAATTAGGTAGAGTGATTGACATGTGCTAAATTACCCCCAACTAAAACAGAGAATAAAGAGAGAGAAAAAAAACCAATAGCACAGTGATGAAAATACTCTCTGATGCAAGATATAAAATTTTAGACTTCAAGGGTCATTAGATCTTTTTATTGTGCTCTTCAAAAAAAAAAGATGAAAACGCGTCACACATTAAAGTGTTTTTTTTTATTAATATGAATATCCAGACTAGTTTATACATATCTCAATTAATCATACGGGCTCTAAAATTAACGATTATATAAATTTATAGTGGCTATCATATTAACAACCATAAAACTCGAACTTGAAACTACAAAAAGAACAAATCTTTTAGTTACAATCTCTTATCACTGGATCACCTGCTAGATGGTTAAAAAAACATGTTTTTTTAATCATAAGAGTAGATAGATTATTTTATTGTATAATTTTAAAAGAAAAAAAAAAAACCTATACGGTAGCCTTATAATTTCCAATCAAAGTCATTTTACAGCGAAATGTTTGTCCTATCATTTGTCAATTTTAAAATGCCCAAATGGTCCTATTGTACAGACACTTTCACCTTAAACCATCATCTTATTAGTTTTTTTAAAAGGACAAGATAGTAAAAACATTATTCCTGGTACCAGGCAAGGGAGAAGCATGGGCTGGGTTCTGATTTCTAAGGGAAATCTCATTGTTTATATATATTGATTGTGCTGGATCAATGGAAGAAGATATGGAATTTGTCTCAAAAAACCAAATGGGTCCAAGTTTTGGGTCTATATTCAGAAGAGGTTTCTTTAGACAATGGGCTTTTTTAAAGGCAATGAAAAATATTAAATTTAATGAGTAAAATATAAATATTTAATTTTTTTATATTATAGATAATAAATAAAGTATGAATATAATAAAAATTTAACTTGAAAGTTGTGTTGTCGTTTACTGAATATAAATTATGAAAAAGAGAGAACACATATTCATTAGTCTTTTATTCAGATTTTCTTTTGATCGTTATAATGCAATATATATCCACCAATCTACTCATCAATTTATCATGCTTTGTAAGCTCAGAGACGACATGACGTTTAGAAGGCCATGTTCTGGTGCTTTCATGTGGGACTGCCATGCCATGTCACCTTCCTCTTCAACGTTTGACTTTTCTCCTTCTGACTCTTGTCAGAACACCACCGTGCGGCACTCTTGTGGCTGTTAAATTTTCAAGGCTAAAACATTATTTTAGCACCTATAGTTTTAGTAACATTATACTTTGGTCCCCAGTTTTTACATTTATGCAATATTATCAGCTCTTGCTGGTCCTTCATCAGTTCAGCTCTCAATTTTTTTGAGGTATGGAACCAATCAAAGTGTTTTTTTATAAGTAAAACAATAATATTTTTAATTCTTATGAATAAAAGTGTTTAGAGTTTTTTTTTTACAAAACAGAAAGTATGAATCTTGATTGTAAATTTAAAATTTAGCAAAGACTTGTATGGATAACTATATATATATATATTAAAAATCCAGAATTAGTTTCAAATAAACCTTATCCTCTCCAGATTGACATATTATTAATACACGGATATAAATTACATCATGGAAATTTTTTTTATTTAGAACTAGAAAAAAAGGTCTTACTTTAGCATATGAAAGTAATTTGACCTAATTCTTTTGTGTTCTTATGACTTATCAAAGGGCCAGTGGAAATTATTTTACCTTCATTTTGTTGATTTTTCTTCAAGTCATTTTTTTTATTTATAATTTTGTTACCGTTTAGTGGGCTTTATGATTCATTTTAATGTTTTTTAATTCTAGTTTGGCTTATAGAAAATAAGAAATAAAAATATTTATGGAGAACATGAAATGTCACTTTAAAGATCAATAGGCTATATATCATCATATATAAGCTTTGGGAGATTCATCCAGCAGGACTCAATTTAGAATATTTTTTTTCTTTGGGGACCCAACAGAGAATTTAGTGATAGTTTGAGAGCAAATTTATACTTTTTCTTTCATTTTAACTCTGGTAATATGAAACTCAAAAGATTTGGAATTTATTTTCCATAACCAGAAAAAAAGAAATTAATTATGGCAATACTCAGTTACCATAAAATAAAAATTTTATTATTCAATCCTTCATCTACTAGCTTAAACAAAATGGTTAATCCAAATTTTCCCGTACAATTATTGTTAGATTATCAATCAGCCTCTAAAACCAATTTTTTGTATCAATCACCCCTTTATGTTTCAAATTAATTTCAACCACGCTATAATGAATATTATTTTTTCACACTTTTTTTAGATAAAATAACCCTCTAAAATTCTAAGATATTAGTTTGAAGCTTAAAAAGGAAAGTGGTTGTTTCTCTCCAACAAATAACATGGTAATTGAAAATTACATTGAAGATATTCTAGAATCCAATACACTCAAGAATAAAGTTTTTAAGTGTTTAAATAACGAGTAATCACACATTCACGTCAGAATTTCATTCTTAGAAACTAGTAGATCAAAGGATTGAGGATTGATGGTAAAAGTCTTACTTCCTACAAAACAACTATTTTAGAAAGGGTTTTGGGATCCTCAGATGATTTAGTTAGTAATTCTTTAGTAATAGATTATAATAAATGAGAAGATGAACATTAAAATCTAAGAATAAAAATATTTATTCTTAGTTTTAGTGTGATAAACGTTGTGAGAATATATAATAAGAGAACAAAGATGATAAACCTTTTACCTAAATAGTTCAAAGAATATTTATAACTCTTGTATCTTAAACCTTGTTGTTTCGCTCAAGGATCAAAAGTCCTTTTCTTTTAAATATATTAGTGAGGTAAAAGATCTCTTATATCAATATTTATGTTGATAAGAATTACTCTTTCACAATATTAATGCTCATAGAAAAACAACAGACCTAAAGAAAACTTTTAAAAACATTAATGTTGATGAGAACAATATAATTCTATCATAATATTAATGTTGATTGAAATATAATCGGCTTTTAAAGGATTTTTTAACACTTATAAGTATAGAAAAATGATTATCCTAGGCTTTTAACATTTGTGTTAAGATATATATACTCTCAAGTTTGAAATGATTCTAAATTCAAGGATGTTGGGTTTGATATTTTGGCAGATGCACATGCATTTAAGCTCAACATGTAGCTAAACACGGAGGAGTTGGGTTTGACATATTGTCCGACTCGCATACACTTGAAATCAGTACATAAATAATTCCAAGAATATTAGGTCTGATATATTATCATACTTATATATACTTTGACTTGACATTCTGCCAAAACACTTCTAACCATGGACATCTTAAGCAAACGAATTATGTATAAAATACATTGATTCATCACACATCAAAAAGTACTCTGACATTTATATTTACTTTATGATATCAGGATAAAAATAGTTAATACTATCAGTTTCTAAGTTCCAAACTAATACTATAGAATTTAAGTGGGTAACTTTCCTTGAAAATTATGATGTTAACTATATAAAATTTAGATTTAGGGGTTGATTTGATAATCTATTTATTTTTTTGGGTAAATGTTTTAGGATTATTTGATTTGGTACCAAGAGAATTGAGTCAAGTTCATTGGCAAGAATAGATTATTTGATTTTCTATATATATAGAAATCTTACAAAAACTATATTTAATTTCCAAGTAGATTAATGAACAAAGTTTGTTCTTGCAAGAACAAGAACAAGAAAGCAATACCCAGTTTAATTTAGTCAAGAACTAATGAAGGGTAAGAAGAAAAACTCGCTCATTAGATGCATATGAACATCTAATATATGAAATTTCGTCGAATTTAGGGGTTTTTTTGTGGTCTTGAAGGCTGGCGATGAAGAAACTGCCTTGGAATTCGGGATGTTCTCTAGGGTTCAAGCTCACGGTGGTGGTATCTTTGGAACTCCTTGCTTTTGCAGCTCCACTAGAACACTATCAGTAGCTGGAGGTTTCAGTCCAAGAGGAAGTGGCAGCCATGGCTTCGATAAAACATCACCAATAGCTGCATCGACACTCTCTTTTGTCTGTTGCAAAACATGTTGCCATGAATCATTAGACAGTCAAGTTCACTAACACATAGATGCTTTTTTATTCAAATCTATAATTAACTGAAAGTAATATAGGAAAAATGGATTTGGGTCACCTGCTTCAACCCCATCCACATTAATATTGTTTATATTAATAATGGAATCTACGAGATATATAATGATGAAACCTAACTCTTCACTGCAAAAGGTTTTGATGTTACAACTCTCTATCCTCGTAAATATATGTCTATTAACAATAACAGATAAAAATAACAAGAAGAAATGAAAAAAGAAAAGGGAACCAAGAAAATACTATAGAGAGAAAGGGAATATGAAGAAAACTTTTTGTCAATTGTTAAAACAATATTTTTTTTGCAAATAATTTGTTTTTAAAGTTTTTTTTACTCATAAATATATTAAAATAATATTTTTTTATTTTTTAAAATTTATTTTTGATATTAACAAATTAAAATGATATGAAAATACAAATAATTAATAATAAATACAATTTATTATTATTTAATATGATTATACTTAGACTCTTGATAAAATAAAACTTTTTTATATTGTTTTCTTCCCACTGCTATTTTCTTTTTCTTTTTCCAACAATATTAAATATAATTACACATAACATATTAAAAAGTTCTTCATTTTATCTGGTCTCAACGATAAGAGGAATGCTCGGGTCAGTTTTCTCACATCAAAATTAAGTTTCTCGGATTTTAAGTAATCCATCTGAGCTGACACGTTCACCGGAAATTATTTTCTCCCGCCTTCCTTTTGAAATTGAACCCAAGATATTAAGGTAAAGAGCATAAAATGAAACGTATAAAAGGGGAAAAAACAAGAATGCTGAGAAGATGAGGGAGGCTCACCGGATGAAGGTCTAAGAAAGGGTCGGGGCCTGAATTGTGTCTGGTTGGGACGCCAGTGCCGGGGTCTACTTTGTACATGGCATGGGGTGGGATTCCTGGGACAGGAGGTGCATGAAATATCTGCAATAGATGATCATTTGTAGATTATATATCCATTACTAATTAAGCTGCAGCTTCTATATATATATATATATATATATATTATTATATATATATATGTATATTATTATATATATATATGTATATGTATATGTATACAAGCTACTAATTGCAACATATGCTGGTGTTCTATATGGATCCAAAAAGATACAGACAACTTTAAAGACTCCAAAAGAGTAGCAATATCGATGCTTACAGTTGCTGGTGGCTGTGGAAAGCATGGTGTCCCTGGGTTTAGTACATTTGGAACCTACTCAAAAAGTAACATAACTACATTAGAAAAGGCTAGCTATCCCATTTCTTTTCCTTCTTTTTTCTATCCTTTGATTGATTAAGTAGAAAGAAGGAGCTAACTAGGGCATACCCTTTGGTGGGCGTGGTGGTGCCAATATGAAGGGTCTGGTGGTGGTTGGTGCCATGTAGGTGGCGGCGGCAGCGGTGAATAAGGAGAATGAGCTAGATGTTTAGGCCACATATGCATTAGGGACGCGTCCATGGAGGGTTGTCCCCATACATGTAATGGTCTAAAGTGGTGGTGAATGGGAATTATAGGAGGGAACCCCATGGTGGGTGCATGCCATGCACTTATGTCCGTCTTTCCACCTCCACCAGACACGGCAGCGGTTCCATACATTTGCCGTCTTTGACTCCAGCTTGCTGCCTCGGCCTCACGCGCTAGCAAATGTTTCTGGTGCGATCGATATTTCTGCACACAACAGTCATCAAATCCCTTTAATCATATTTATCAAAATTAATCATCCAATATAATAAAATAATCCCAAAACGAAACTTTATATACAAATTCCTTCGAATTTATTTCCAAATGTCCATCTTCTCAGCTATCAATAAAGTATATGCTAATCCAAATCACGCAAAAAAAAAAGAAGTAATTATAAGTAGACAAAGTTTCTATTGGCCTGCAGTGCTTAGAAATTTCTTATCTTTTGAATGTAAACGAATCTCAAATAGAGTACAGTCAGGAAGTCAATTTGTTGGCTAATGAAATGAAATGTTGAAGGTACAAGCATGTGAAAAATGTAAGAAAAAATTAAGTACTTAGAGCAGAAGAATTTTCCAGTGTGTAGTATATATATACTTGAAGATGGCTAGCAATATTATGGCGAGTGAGACAGTCAATTCCCATAAGTTCTAAGATCCTCGAAGGCACTGCCTTATCCACCCCTAGCTGCTCCACTGCTTGCACGAACCTCCTGTGCAGCTCTGGTGTCCAATCCACCTACACACAATTCAAGAAAACGAACCTTTTTCACTAGACATAAAAACAAAAATTAATAAAAAAGAAAACCAAAGGGATTTTTTTTTCAACAAAAACAGACAGCTCTTTTGAATCTTATGGATAATTCTCAGTCTCCCATGCATCTCGTGATCTCTTTGGCCCCCATGGAGTTTGCTGAGCAGCCATATTGATAATTGAGAGAGATGAATATATTTAGTACCTAGCACCTAATTATCTAAATATGTCAACCCCACAAAATTAATCTAATTATTTTTGTTTATTAAGAATTTTAGTTTTTTTTTCCTTCAAAAAATCTAAGTTCTTTGTTTTATATAGATGACTGAAACAAACCCTAATAAAATTAAATAATAAAAGCATAATCAATTTGTTTACCTTCATTTTCCTCTTCCTTTGATTATTGTTGTTCTTCCCTTGTGTTGTTGGCTTTCTTCCCTTTTCACCATCTTCGCTGGGCACCGGATTAACAACCACAGACTCGTCTTTCTTACTCACAATCTCCTCTCCTCTGCTACTCAAACTCGAGTCCAAACCTGAACCTGAAAACTTATCTTCCTCATCTTTCCTTCGAATACTATTATCCACCACTCTCTCATTCGACATAGATGTGTTCACATCCGGTTCCTCGCCTCCGCTACCACTAACAGAGAATTCAGCAAGGATTTCAGGATCCATCTCCAAATTTGGCAACACATCCTTTTCATTAATACTGACAAAAAGATCATCGAAATCGATGCTTTCGAGCAAGTCCCCATCGCAGAAGTCCGGGAACTCTCCATTGACAATAGTAGAATAACTCTCCATCTGTTCTTGGCTCTCATCCTTGGTGGTTGCAGTGTCTCTGAAGGGTGACACAGCTAGCATTAATCCCAAAAAAGAACTCAAAAGGAACCTTGAAAAAAAGTTAACAAGTCTGCACTGTATATAGATATATCAAATATACTATATATGACTATGGTGCAACTATATTGGTATAAATATTTACTGCATGAAGAAATTGAGAGGAGAAATGGACGCTTCTTCTCCTTTTCCTCGAGTGACTTTGAGCTAGGGGGATGAAGAGGAGGGAGACATTAAGAAGTATTTGATATGTTAATGTGAATTTAATTTGTGCTCTTCTTTTGCAGTGCAAGTGGAGAGATTGGATATCAACCACAACTTGTGTTGAGATCTATGGGCGTTTGTTTGTTTTTATGTTTTTGTTTGTTTGGGCATGCTAGACATAATAATATAATGTTTTTAGTATGTGGATGGCTTTTTTTTTAGATTTGAAAATCTGAAAAGCGCTCGTGAGCTTTATGGATGTCTTATATAATATAAGAGAGAGGAAGAGAATTAGGAGAGGAAGAGAAGGAGAGGAAGAAAGAGAGGAGAGAAGGGAGAGAGGATATATAAAACTAATTGCAACATGGATTAGTTTTATTAGCTGGTCGAAGTACAGGAATGTGTATTTGTTGGTACAGTGAAAAACAGGATAGTTTCTATTAATTAAATAAAAAATTTAGATATTTATATTTATTTGTTATTCGAATATTATTTATTACTTAGCATAAAATAAAAGAGTGATATATATATATATGGAATTAAAGTGAAAAACATTAATTGACATTTATATGTTTTGCTAAATTAATGATAGATAATAAATTCAATTAGTTTCTTTCATGGTTTAGTTTGCTTAGTTTGAGAAGTCTATTACGCAAACTAGCAATTGTTATTTGGTCCACTTTTTTGCACTTGTTATTTGGAATATTGGAGGGGGGATGTCCCATATCTCAAATTATAAAATAAAATAAAATAGGATGTACATTCACTATAGAAATATCATTCGTGTAATTTGCTTGAACTTTTTATGTCATTTGTGTGTTGTTTCTAGCCTTTTAATGGCATTTCTATCTTTTTACTAAAAACTTTGTTGATGAATTTTGAAATTTTCATAAATTTCTGATAGCATTTTTGTTGTGTTTCTAACATTTGAAGCATAAGTTTTTTTAAAAAAAAATAAATATTTTTATTAATTAATTTTATTTTTTTATTTTTTTTATTTTTTTATTCTGTATTAATAACTTTTTTTATTTTTTTTTCTATACGAAGGGAATAGTTTTCCTAATTTATTTATCCTATTCAACATTATTAAGCTTTTCTAGTTTTTCTTCTTCTTCTATATAAGGTGTTGTAATAGTCTTTTGAAAAGTGGAGACTTGGATGAATAAAAAATGAATATTTTAGGTGTCTTACCATAGTTATGATGTTCTTGGTCTTTGAGAGTTTTAGCTTGTAACAAACCCTATTTCTATGTAAGTTGTTTGATATCATAACCCAATAATTTTTATAATGATTTATGTTATGTGTTGTCAAATCATAATAGTTGAAGGTCATAGAGGACATGCATCATAGCTCAACAATTTTAGGTGGTTAGTTATTTTGTATTGTTGAATAATCATTGCTAAAAGAGGTTGCAAAACATGATATGCTAGTGTAGGAGGGGATAAGGAGGTTCCATTTGGAAAAGAGTTTTTCAAGAAACAATGTTTTGTTTCAATCTGTGTTAGTTGTTGTTATTGGAAATTCTAATAGTGGGGTCCATAATGGAGCAGCAACATAAAGGTATTATGTTAGAAATCATTCCATATGCTGGAAAATAATTGACAATCTACATCAAAGTTGTCTTTATCTGAAAATTTAGTTTCTTCAATACATCATAAGTCAAAGTTTTTTAAGACTATAACTACTTCAACTCATCAATTAATGGTCAAAGACAAACATCTATATTTCAACCTAAACTGTTAGGAACAAGTATAATCGTAAATAAAAACATGAACTTCGACCTCATATACATCCTCGATGACAAGTTGTATACCGTAAATATCACTAGCAAACAAGAATAAGGAGCGACATGTGACCTAAATGAATTGATTTCGTATGTACATAACCCAAGACATACATTCTGTGATTCCATTAAAAACTAAGGATGCATCTTATTAAAATATTTCCAGACATCACCATCAAAAGAGTGCACCATGATTTCATCCATTGTATTATGTGAATGATGTCATGTCATATATCCAGCAATCTTTGGAGACATGAATAAAATTTGTAGTGTAGAAGTTATTGGGTAGTATCTAAGTTTTTCATGTACAACAAGAGTCCTTCACCTACTAGTTTTTGGTTTATAATGAGCATGCCCATAGATCCTACACTCGACCAAATTTGTATTTTCAAAGTAGTCAGACATGCAAAAGTTTAGACACATATCAATTTTCTAGCATCCTAGTCCAAGAGTTTTCATCATGGATTTAGTAGCATAAAAATTATATTTCAACTTATTCCCTTCAAGTAAAAAACTTCTTGTCCATTTGATAATTTTGTCGTAACCAATCGTGCTCACCCCATACTTTGACTTAATGGTGAGCACCTATGCAATGAACGATAATCTATTGTGATTTGTACACCCATCCCATAATGGTTTGACAAACTCCTTTAAGAGATTAAAATATTGGTTGTGTTTGCATTTAGTTCTTCATCTATGATTGAATATTCACATATGTAACCCTGATTCATTCTTATTGCATTCATACCCGTATTTCTATAAGGATTATTATTGTCATCTACAACTCCATGCACGTTGCTATATCAAACCTATATAGAATTTTGACGATAACATGTATAAATTAATTATATGAACTAAATAAATTAACTAAAATTGTTTAACTCAAACATATTCAATCTATTTAAATAGTAATATTAAATCATTATCAATTTTTTACAAAAAAATTAAATTCCTTTATATTTACTGAAATTTTCAAATCAACAATAAAACTGATAAAATATGAAATGTACCCATTAAATAAATCATTATTTATTTCATTACAAAACACATAATTCACAAAAATGAAATCAATTTCATCAAATTATAAACAAATATAATTTTTTAAAATCTCAAACAAACCCTAACATGTACAAATCATATATTCATACAACAAATTCCTATGGAAAAATATAAAATAAGTAAACATACAAACAAACTACATATACTATATCAAAATTCCATACAAATTAACATTTTAAAATTGAGTTCCAACCAAAAAAAAAAAAGTTAGTTTTGCTTATTTGATATGGAGAATTCTAAAAAAAAAAATGAATTAGAATACAAATGTTAACAAACTGAGTGTTGGGTGGCCGGATTTACAGTGATGGGAGTTAAATTTGTGACAAAATAAAAAGGGTTTTGTTGTTATTTGTAGAGAAAAATGATGGAAGAAAAAGAAATGAGGTAGGTGGAGAGAGAGGGGTCGCTCGCCAAATCATAACTTAAATATTACTGACAAATATTAGCGACGGGTTTATTTCATCGACAATACCGTCTATAAGCATAACATGTCATTTTTTTTTTCTTTTTTCCCACTGTAATTCTAGCTATTTTAGTCATTTTCTATGATGTTTTGGTGGTATTTTTTGTGATTTCCTCAAACTTCTGTTGTTTGTGATATGTTGTTTGCATTTTGTGTTGACATTTAAACTCATGTCCTTTTCTTTTTTTTCTTTTTTCTTTTTTCTTTTTTCTTTTTTTCTTTTTTTTTCTTTTGTCTTTTACACATGTTGCACAATTGTTGTATTGATTTAGGTTTCTTCCATCTAACTTTGGTTTTCACTTGTTTTGAGAGATAATGACCCATTTTATTAAAATTAATAAGAATTATTTCCTATTAAAAAAAATACATTTTTTAATCATCTCTTTCCATTTCTCTCTTCTTCTTCTTTTGTGTTTATCTCTCTCATATTATAAATATCGATTAGTTGTAGTTACAACGTGAGCAACACAAATTTTTTCCTCCGAAGTGATTCCATATATTTTTAATTCTCCTATAGTTCATCAATCCATTGGAATGCAGGATCACCATTGATGCTCTGTGGACTGTAATTTAGAGAAAAATTCACTTAGAATAATTTGGCCACCCTTAGTTCATATTCAACAATGCTACATCGTTTTCTATAATGGAAGTTACATCGTTTCACTCAGTTGCTAATCCGATGCTTTGAGCAAACTTTATACACATAATTATCACCCTATTATATAATTTCTAACATAAAAGAAAACGACATCGTAATCATGGATAAGTTTTCAAGTATAATGAAATATTTTAATTTAGAAACACAAAGATATTTATTTACATTTAATAAAATAAATTAAGAATAATTGTTAGCACCAATTAATACAAAAATGAAAAAAAAAAGTTAAAGATATAGATGAAAATATACAAGTATTTTAGCCCCTCTTTCATTTTTATTTTCTACATTTTCATTTAGTTTATTTTAAAATTTCTAGTTAGTTGCTAAAAACAAATGATTTTGTTTTTATAATTGTTTCATCTAAATATAAAGAAAAAATTTCAAGAATGTTTTTTGAAGTATTAAAGAATTAAAAATCAATAAAAAAATAGTTACTATTTAAAAAAAGTTAAAAAAATATTTAAAAAATAATAGAGGCTATTAGTTAAAATTTTAATAAGAAGTTGATGAAAAGTAAAAGAAAAAGGACAACACATTACAAGTAGGTCAAATGATCATAAAAATGCTTTCTTCTCGGTTACTTCATATATAGGTTTAAAAAGTTTAATAAATTACTTTATAAATTGGTTTAGTAATTAAAAAATTTGTTCATTTTCTTGATCTATTAAATTCAAATTTTAAGATTAATATCCATAAATATACCGAGTCTGTGGAGACTATAATTTTAAGAATAAATTGGGGGAAAAAAACTTAATCTTGTTTTACATTAAATATCTCTCTTAGTATCATAATAGAAAAAACGACAAGTTCAAAACAAATAAAATTAATGTGATGTAGTATGTTTTTGTAAAAATATTTTTTTAATTAAAATAATATTTTTATTTGATTTTAATATTAAAATTATTGAGAAGTATTATCTAATGAGTATTAATTTGATCTATTTTTTAAGTAAAAAACAATCTTAAAAACCTTTTTAAAAAAAAGGGGTTAAATCATAGTATTATTAAACCAAGAGGGGAAGAAAGTTACAAGTAGCATTAATTACGCATATAATATGTGATAATAAGCTTCAAATTAATAAATTGGATTAAACCCTACCAAATTCGGTCTCAAAATTAGTCTACATCGTGGGGGGGTCATGTATATATCCAAACGTTATTGGATAAGACCATAGCCTTAATTTTTGACTTCACAAAAATCTTTGGTCCTATTTTATATATATATATAAACATTAATGCAGGGATACATTATTAGACTATGGTGCTGTGCCTCTTTTTGGTGTCCATGAGTTCAATCCCGTGACTGACCCAGCTCACAGCATCCACGACAGAAACCCTGTGAGAATATGCTTAAATGGCTTAATCAGACTGATTGGTCCCTATGGATTTAACTCATTCAACACCAAGTAGCATCCTTAGACCTTGTGATTGTTGAATTCTTCTCATATATAGTGTGGACCATATATATATATATATATATATATATATATATATATATATATATATATATATATATATATCAAATCTTGTTACTTCTGCATGTGGATGGATGGTTCTTAAAAAAATTATTTTGCTGCATTATATTGATTACATAATAAATTTCATTATTTTGTTGTATAATGACCAGATTTCAAGCTTGCAGATGACACATCGTCTATCACAACACAAACAATATGTTGTCTATTTTTTTTTATAAAAAAAGGTAATCCAACCTTTTTTAAAAAAAAAATACAGGCCAAGACATGCGGAGTTGGACTTAAAAGTTCACATCTTTGGGCTCTTTCTTTTACAAGCACAAGGTGTTGGGTAGTGGGCCCACACTTCAGGGCTGTTTTTCAATACCCTTTTTTTGTATATTTAGGTTAATTATATATTTATAAAAAAAAATATTGAACTCAGTTGAGTTCATGATCTTGATCATAAATTTGACGGGTTAGGCCACAATGTATGGTCTATTATAGCACTTGACTTTTCTTTCAGAATCTAAATAAATTTAAACAATCATTAGCATTCCCTTCCAATTAATGAACCTAGTACATAATTACAATCATTAACCGTTAAAGAGAAAGGTTTAATGAAATTAAGTATTATGAGACATAAGAATTATTAAGTAGTGATTACATGTGTTCTGAAAGACATTATAAATTATTCATTTTGTAATTAAAAAATTTGAGATTCAGTATGTGGATTTTGAGATAATAAAAATCCACTATGTTGACTACGATGAATTTTTTAATCTATCAATTTATGAGAGTATAGAAGAAAAATTATTTAAAAATAACAACATATTAATATTGTACGTACTGAATAAAAAGTCTCAATTTATCATAATTAAATAACACATAATTATATGCATGTCTGAATTTGATTTCCATCAAGTTTCTTTCCCTCATTGTATTTTTAACTACTGGTCATTTAGAATGAGAAAATATTGATAAATTTTCACTTAAAGACAATTCCATATTGTCATCGTGTCATGGAACGTGGTTTATTCTTGTTATCAAGTGATGCTCAAAATAGTAAGAGATAAATATTAAAATCTCTTCCACAATATAAGTCTCGCATATCGAAACTTTAACATGCATCTTGTTTTTAAATTTTTTTCTGTAGGTTGAACAAGTATCTGAATGGAATTAAATGAATGTTTTAAATTTAATAATAAAAAAAGATAATATAAATTTAATTAAGATGAATATGTAATCTCTAACATCTCGAGTGGATACATCCATCTATATTGAACAAGGCCTCCAATGTTTTCCTTAAACATTAGCTGTGTAAGTAGATGTTCCATTGAATCAAAGAAAGATAGAGAGAATATCATCTCAGGTTTGTAGATTGTTTAGACGATATTCATTTCAAGCTCCTCCATGTGTTGGGTATGCGACTTGTTGGAGCATTTATCTTTTAAAAAATAATTGATCTTTGTGAGTGTATCACATATCCCTTTTAGCAATAAATCCTTGTGAGCAGGTGAAATGAGTATTTGCATAAACACGTGACAATAATGACTCTTTATTTTATACAATTTATCATCCTTCAAATTCACCAATCTATATATGCTCGAAGCATATCCATCAGGAAAACACAAACTCTTAAGTCATTAGTAGACAAGTAACTATGCATTATTGTCTACGACAAAGCTGGCTTTAGGCTTTGCAACTCATAACCCATCATAAATCAACTCCATATTGTTGTGGTGACAAAATAGAAAAAGATATATTCATTATAGCCTTCATGTTATCATTTATCTTCCCTTTCACGTCCATCATCATGTTAAAAATATTCTTAAATATGTTCTTTTCAATATGCATGACATTCATATTATGAAGGAGAAGATTAGTCTTCCAATAAGAAAGCTCCTAGAAAATCTTTTATTTTACCTAATTGTAGATCACACCAAAATCAAGAAACCTCTGTAGGAGAATCATTGATAGTTGACATCAAAACTACCTTCATCTAAAAATTTTGCATCCTCGAGATATTATATGCAGGAGAATCATTGATAGTCAACATCAAAACTACTTCATCTGAAAATTTTGTTTTCTCGAAACATTATACATCAAAGTCTTGAATGACCATAACTGCTTCAACTCATCAATCAACAGTTGAAAACAAACATCTATATTTCTACCCGGATTATTAGGACTGCGTATGACCATAGATAAGAACATGATTTTTGGTCTCATACACATCCCTAGTAACAAGTTGTAAACCATAAGTATCCCCTGTTAACAAAAATATGGCGCAACAAATTACCTAAATGTATTAAATCCATTTGTACATAACCCAACACATATGGTATGTGGTCCCATTAAAAAGTAAGGATGCACCTTATGAGAATGTTTCTAGGCTTCACCATTGAAAAGGTAAACCATGACTCCATCTATCACATCATGTTAATAATGTCATGCCATGTGCTCAACAATCTTTATAGCATGAATAACATTTGCAGTCTAGGAGTGATTGGAAAGTATCTTAGTTTTCTATATGTAACGGGTTATTTCCCTTCCAGTTTTGGGTTTATACTAAGAATGCTCACATGTTTTGCACCATGTGAAATCTGTATTTTCTAAGTAGTAAACATGCAAAATTTTGAAAACATTTTAATTTACTGTGATTTGTGAATCCCTCCCATAAACAGTTCACTGGAGTTTTTCAAAAAATCAAAAAACTTGTTGCATCTGCATTTGGTTCTTCATCTACATCATCTTGATTTATTCTCATTAAATCCATATACATGCTCCTATAATGATTACTATTAGTATTACCTATTTAAAAATAATAATAACATTTGAACCTATATCTCTATGGATATGGTTTATGAATGTAAGTATTAGACATTTCACATCAAATTTTCTTTAGGGTATAATTAATGTTGTTGTTTTTTCACACCAAGTAGCATGTACAATACGCTATGGTATGCAATATATATCAGCCATGAAATCTCTAGAAAAACCTTAGAACCATAAAATGCATAAATAAATAAATAAGTCAATTTCAGATACAAAAGAACAAGATATCCGACAAGGTTTCCAGAAGTGATATGAGATAATGTTGAATTTTCTTTCTATCAAAGGGTTCAAACCATGAAGAGTACTAATTACTGGGCAATTTTATTCACTTATTTGAAGAAAATCCGTGGCCACATTTATAAGATATTCTTTAAAACTTGATTTCCCCACATCACTACAATTTCACTTTCATTCACAAAGAGTTTGTCACAATCTTCATATCACAATTTTATTTTATTGTTACCTATTTCAGCTGAGCAATTCAAGGTTTGAGCCCGGAATATTTCTAATGTCACACTTTCTTTTTTCTAATAACTAAAGAATTTTTTAACTAGTTTTCAAGTAATTAGTTTGACTTTTTATTTCATATAATTTTTAGTAAATCATTTTTGAAAATCTCTTCTTTTTTTTTAATCTTAGTAGCTATAACATCGAGTGATTGTTTGATATTATGATAGTTTTTGTAATTATTAATTAAAAATATAGATTAAAAAAACTATAAATTACAACTTTTTTTAATTAATATTTCAATTAATAGTTTGAGACAAAATTATGGAATGCGTTGATTAACTAAGCATTTTCAGATTTATGATCGAAGCAAAACATAAACCGTACCATAATATACCACAAAAATAAACAGAGCTTAAAAGATTTTTTGGAAATGTGTTTTTAAAAATTTTTATATTTTTTTGATTATTTTGATTTGTTGATGTTAAAAATAATTTTAAAAAAATAAAAATATATTATTTTAATATATTTTAAATAAAATAATATTTTAAAAAATAACCCTATACTCCGACCCATCATTTTCAATTCGATGAAACTTCCATTCATGAATATGGAGCAAACAGTATAAACATTAATGAAGAAAACAACTTTTTTGCCTGAGTTGACAAGTATTTCTGACTGCTTAAAAGGACATTGATGTCCTCCTGGTAATGGTCATATCACAAATAAGGACAAATATGTTACGAATGGGTCCCTAAAATAACAATAATGGTAGCTGCTGGAGATTATGTTGGAGATGGGAATCTAACTTTCCCTATCAAAGGGCCTTTTCTCCCAAAAAAAAGGTCACCATTTTTCACCCAACTCTCTAAAACAATCCAAAACCCTACTCCTGCTTGAGGTCCCACTCCCCCAGCTTCCACAACCCAAAGTCTTCATTAAAACTCTCTCCCTTCCCCCACATGCATTTTATGTTAAAAAAACAAAATTAAAATTCAATTTAATGAATTCCAATCTTCGTAAAAACTTTTTTTTCTTATTTATCATTTTGACTTCATTAATTGCTTCTAGAAAAGTTTAACTACATTGACAATTATTATTAATAATTATTATTATTAACTATAACTAAAAGGAATTAGTATTTTACTGTAATGCGGGTTACTGTTTACTATAAGTAAATTCTTTGTGGATTGCATTGTGTTGTATTGCGGATGCATTATAAGAGCCCGTTTGCGGCTGCGTTTGTACCTGTGTTTTGGCAAATTTTGAATTTTTTTTTTTGCTAAAATTGAGTGTGGTTTGTACTTTTTGGATCGTTTTGATGTGCTGATATCAAAAATGATTTTTAAAAAATAAAAAAACATTATTGACATGCTTTTCGGCATGAAAAACTATTTGAAAAGCAACCGCTACCACACTCCCAAACACCCTCTAAGTATTTTCATCGTGGACTATAAAAGCTTTCATTGTGGACTGCATTGTGCTGCACTGTAAAGCAGGTATTGTACACTGTGAGTGCTTGCATTGTGGACTGCACTGTTGATGGTATCATTTGGGAAGGCTGCAACCTGCAGGCCCCAAGCGCCAGGCTGGAAGCGCACCCCCTAGGGTTGCGCACATGTGGTGCTTGGGCTGCCTGCGTGAGGCTAGGCAAACATAACACCACCTAGTGCTTGGTCTCCTTCCTCTTGGGTGCAAGCCAAACACCACGTGGCGCTTGAGTTGCTTATACTTTTAGTTTATTTACAAGTATTGATATTAAAAATATTATTCTTAGTTTTCTTATTGTTCTTTTTTTTAGTATAATTAATTTTTAGAGTATTAACAGTAAAAATATTATTGTTTGTTTTGTTGATTTTTTTTGTATAATTAATATTAAAAGAATTAATATATTTTTATTAATATAAAAAATATTATAATTATTTTAGTCTAATTAATAGTGTTGATCTCAAAACTATTATTACTTGTTCTCTTAATATTATTTTTTTGTATAATTAATAGTATTAATCTCTAAAATATTATTATATTTGTTGTTATAAATAATATGATTTTTATAATAATTCATATTATTGCTACTAAAAAAAATTATTATTTGTATTTTAAAAATTTTAGTATTTTCATTAAACTTTATAAGAGAATAAATATTATTATCATCATCAATAAAATTTTAAAAAAACTGCTATTACTAAAAAAAACATGTTAGGACACATGGCGCTTGGGTTCCCTGCTGGGGCCAGGCAGACCGAGCACCACATAGCGCTTGGCCCGCTTCCTCTTGGCTGCAGTCCAAGCTCCAAGTGGCACTTTGACTTGGACACTCACGGCCTTAGGCTTGACAGAGCAGGACCAAAAATAGAATCGAATCCTCGCCATGAGCAGACCAAGCACCACGTGCTGCTTGGGGTGCACCACCCCAAACCCGTAGCATAGCACCACATGGCGCTTGGTCTGCTCCCTCTTGGATGCAGCCCAAGCGCATGTGGCATTTGGGTTGCTTATACCTTTAGTGTAATTACAAGTATTTGAATTAAAAATATTATTATTAGTTTTCTTATTATTCTTTTTTTTATTATAATTAATTTTTAGAGTATTAATAGTAAAAATATTGTTGTTTGTTTTGTTGAATTTTTTTGTATAATTAATATTAAAAGAATTATTATATTTTTTCTTAATATAAAAAAATATTATTATTATTTTAGTCTAATTAATAGTGTTGATCTCAAAACTATTATTATTTGTTCTCTTAATATTATTTTTTTGTATAATTAATAGTATTAATCTCTAAAATATTATTATATTTGGTGTTATAAATAATATGATTTTTATACTAATTCATATTATTGCTATTAAAAATATTATTATTTGTATTATAAAAATTTTAATATTTTCATTAAACTTTATAAGAGCATAAATATTATTATCATCAATAATAAATTTTAAAAAATTGTTATTATTATGAAAACAACCACGTTGGGAAACATTGTGCTTGGGTTCCCTCCTGAGGACGGACAACCCAAGCACCACATGGCGCTTGGACTGCAGCCAAGAGGAAGTAGGCCAAGCGCTAGGTGGCGCTTTGGCTTGGGCACTCACAAGCATGGCCCAAGGCTATCCTTGGGCCTAGCAAGCAAGACCCAAAATAGAATTGGGTTCTGGCCGCAGGCAGACCAAGTGCCACGTGGTGCTTGGGCAGCACCACCCCACGCTCGCAACACAATGCCACCTGGTGCTTGGTTTGCTTCGTCTTAGTTGTAGCCCAAGCGCCACGTGCCTCTTGAGTTGCCTATACTTTTAATATAATTACAAGTATTTGTATTAAAAATATCATTATTAGTTTTTTTAATATTCTTTTTTTAGTATAATTAATTTTTAGAGTATTACTAGTGAAAACATTATTTTTTGTTTTGTTGATATTATTTTTTTAGTATAATTAACATTAAAAGAATTATTATATTTTTTGTATAATTGATAGTATTGGTGTTAAAGATATTATTATTTTTTTAGTCCAATTGATAGTGTTGATCTCAAAACTATTATTATTTGTTCTCTTAATATTATTTTTTTGGTATAATTAATAATAAAATTATTATTATATTTTTTCTTAATATATATATATATATATATATATTTATAATTTATAGTATTAATATAAAAAATATTATTATTTTTGGAGTTATAAATAATATTATTTGTTTTATAATTAATAGTATTAATATCAAAAATATTATTATAATATTATTTTTATAATAATTAATAATATTAATATGAAAAATATTATGATTTGTATTATAAATATTATTACTTTCAGTAAAATTTATAAGAGTTTATTTTATTGTGATTAATATTGTTAATAAAATAATTGATGAATTTGAAAGAAGATATATCATTTACTAATTGTAGCAAATATATTGTAATAATAATTTTATCAAATTACAATTAATTTTACATTTACTTTCATTTACAAATTATTAGTTATAGGACCCAAAAATAAACTTGGGTCCTGTCATGTAACAATCGAAATAACCTTGAGTCCTGCACGGCGTGGCCTATGGCTAACTCAAGGCTAGAGTTAGGCCAGGTTTGGGCAGGACCTCAAATAACATTGGGTCCTGACTGCAGCAGGACTCAAATATACTTGGGACCTAGCCTCGCAGGATCCAAATAGGCTTGGGTCCTGCTCTTAATTTTTTTAAAAAGTTAAAGGTGAGCCCACAATGTAGCGCGAGCCATCTAACTAGTATATACTAAAATAAATTGATATCTTACTGGAAACAATACTTATAATTTTTTAAAATTTTTTATTGATACAGTAATGATGGCAATTTTATAATTGTTTTTTTAGGAAATAATTTTTGTTCATATCTTTTTTCCATTATTTTCTTTATATTTTGCATATTTTCCACTTTACATTTCATCTATTTATCACTTTTTTTTGTTTTTATCTTCATTCTTTTGTAATATATTTTTGAGTTTTCTCTTCTTTTTTTCTTTAGAATTTTTTTGAAAAAAATTATTATTTTTTTATTCTTTATACTTGGAATATTTATCACTCTATACTTGGTCTATTTATCCCCTTTTTTACTTCTTATCTTTATTCTTTTGTAATTGGTTTTTCTTGACACCTTTTTTTGAAAAACTATTATACAAAGACTAAAAGAAAATGGTATATCACTATAACAATTGCAACATTGTCTCATTTTTCTACTACATTAAAAATTAGCTTGAAAGTTTACACGCTTTTATTAATGCATATGATATTCATTTTATTTTATTATATGTAAGCATCGGCTTTTTGATTCATAATTATATTTTTTACTCGATGTTAAAAAATTCATTAATAACACCTATATATTTATTACTTTGCGTTGGAAAAACAATTATTCGACCTGCAACGAAGTGAGTCAAATAGATGTGTTAACACTTTTTTTTGCATTTCATTGGCATAGATTATTTTTGATTTATTTAATTAAATGCATGTATAGACTTTTCAATTTATAATTATGATTTTGTTTTGTGAAAAAACTAATTGAGAAAGCTTGTATATTTATTTTTTTACTAAAAAATATTATTTGAAACACATATCAAATAACAAGTATATATTAATCACAATAATTGTTTTTAAATTGAATTATGAAAAAAAAATTAAACATGCCATAGTTATTACTAAAATTAATTTATTTATACTAAAAGATGTGACACTCATGCACACGTGGCGTAACGCGATGTTAGGATCGAGAAGTCACCACTAAATTGTTTGGTTTAGGGTCACTACAAAACTCGAGTGGATTGGTCTTATTTGAAATTCCAGGGTGAAAGACTGGTTATGGCTAAATAAGGATTTTTCTCCTTTTTTTTTTATAAATAAAATGTAATTTTTTGTAAAGACTGGATCGTATGCAACAAACAGAAATTATTTTTTTTAAAAGACCATGTTTGGCAAAAACTCATTTTTTCATAAAACCAAAACTATTAAAATAGACTTAGAAGGTGTTTGCCAAACACATTCTAAAGCCAAAGAAAACCTTTAACAAAAACATTGTCGGCCAAATAGGGTCTTAACCTTTGATCAAATTTTGGCTTGAAACTTTTGGTTCGACCATAAATCAAATCAAAGTCCACTGGTTAGATCCGAAAAACAAACCAAAACCTAAACTAGAATTCAAAATGAAATCAAACTTAAAAAAAAAGAAGATAAAATCTAAAAACCTTTTTTGTCAAAACCAAGAAAATCAAAGAAATACGAAAAACATTCAACAAGAACCCAACAACGTAGATTTCAAATCAGACCAAATATTAACAAACCAAGGACATAAACATGCTGGAAATCATGCATGGATCAATGATCTAGCATTCATGCACTTCAATTCTCGCTCAAGAACCATGTTTTTGTCAAAATAAGTTTTGATTCAAAACTGAAACCCTATGATGAAAACCTATTTAAAATATATTATTGATGAAAATAAAACCTGGATTATTGACTAATAAAGTCGTCTAAAGGGTTCTGTGCAAAGAATTGGACCAAAATTGATCTAAATCATGGGGATAATGTGATGTTCTTTCCAAGAATACTACCTTGGAACCTAGAAGATGTCCAGATATAAAACCAGCCATTGCCAAACCCCGAGGAGGCATTTTAGGATTTTAAAACATGCTTTTTTTACTTCCAACAAATCACATTACCATAACCAAGCATATTTGAATAAAAAAACCAATAAACAACATCAAATCATCAAATTATACAAGTTCTTCAAAATTTAAAAGCTATCAACTTAAAACAACCTACATAGTCATGCAATATGGATTCAAAATTAGTTTTTTTAGACTCATTTTGGTCATGAACAAACCTAGAAAATCTAAGATAAATATCATTATTTCAACATACATTGCTTAATTTAAACTAAAAACAACACTACTTGTCATGCATTTCAAACTCAACCAGACCATTTGGACTCCACTTTTAGTTAGAAAGTAATACATTCAAGCTCCTAGAGTAGCTACTACCCTCTTTGCTTTCCTTTGTCAAATCATTCTTTCACAAGTTTGTTGCCTTTTCTAAACTTAATAAATCATTGTGTTATACTTTTAAACCTTCACACTTAGAGTTTCTTTATCAATCTTTTCTCTTTTTTTTCTCCTCTCTGCTTTGATTTTCTATGGGGCTATTTATAGGGTTTTTGATGGATTCAAACATAAATTGATCAAAACTTAGCCATTTGATCAAAATAAGAGGGCTTTAGAGGATGTGTTTACAGTTGTGAGCTGTGTACCTATTTTGGCTTTTCAATGGAAGTTTTGCTACACACTTGGTGTTTTAGGTTTTGGTGGTTTTCCTAAGCTTGGAGACCAAGAAGCTTGTTTTTTTTTTTTTTCCTTTTAATCTTAAGAGAGACGTGGCTAGCGCCTTTGATAAAAACCAATTGGTAAGGCTTGAAGTGTGAACACACGAAAAAGATTAATTGTTTTGCGAAATGGTTATCATAGCCATTGATGACTGAGTTAACCACTTTCAAGGTTTCATCAAAGCAACTACAACGTCATCATTGTTAAAGACCTACCTGATCTTAGTAGAGGGGGTGTACATCTTTTATTTAGGTCCAACCTTAATTAATATGGAGGTCTGTAGCCAAACAGTGACATGTCATCTAGGTTAACCCCTAGAAATTAGGATTTTTAATTTGGGATTTCACTGGTTTCATTTTAATCCTTATTTTTTCAATTGCTTTTAATTGTACCCGTAATTGCCTCCCAAACTCTTAATTTCATGTAATTTCACCCTCGTCAAACTCAATCATCAGCCCTAAAGTTTAGCATCATTTTCATCTTGATCCTTAGTTTTTGATTTGTGCACTTTAACTTTTAATTGACCATCAAACTTTTAATTTTTTTCAATTTAGCCCCTGATTTTATTGCACGCCTTTTTCAATCTGATTCTCGGTTTTGAATTTATTCAATCAAGTTTTTAAGTGCCCGTCAAACTTCAATATTTATGCAATTAAGCTCTTGATTTGACCAAATTAACTTTTTAAAATTGCAATTGAACCCTAAACTTTAATTTCTTCCAATTAAATCCTGAACTGACTTCAAAAATAATTTTTTCTTGCAATTAAGTCCTTTAAAAATTCTCATTGAGCCTTTACCTATTTAAATTTATATTTTTTTACCCAAAATAAAAATATTTTCACCAATGGGGCCTTTTGTCAATCGTAATTGAATTGCTAATTTTATACGTTTTGGTCCTCTAACTTTTTCATTTGTTACTTTGGTCATTCACCCCCAATTTTGATAATTTTCTAGGCTTTCTTCATGTATATCCTCTTGTATTTTGTTTTTTTTTCTATTTCTTTTATTATTATTTTTTTGTTCAAGGGAAACTTCATGATTTTGAGCTCCTTTCATATCTTTACCCTTTCAGGATTTGAATTTAAAATCTTCAAGTAGAAAACCCAATCATAAGTTATTGGGACATAAGAATATATTTTACTAAAACTTTTCACCTATCACAAATGTCACTAAAAGTAAATTTTGTTGTATTAAATGGATATAGTAGATGTCAATTACTTTTGTGATCTATAATATGCAAAGAGGAGATTTTTCATAGGTCTCGTGATGAAATTCTTCCTCTATCTTTCGATATCAAGGGAAAAAGATATTGAAAAAATATACAATATTTTCTTTTATTTCTGAAGTATTGATTCATATGATAAAAGAGGATTTTCTTACTGTATTATTATCTTAAGTTTGAATTAATAAAAAATTGTACCCCTAAAAATAAAAATAAAAAATCATAAATTCATCCATTAAGTATAATGCCGACACTAATTAAAAACCTGTCAAGAATACCTTTACTGTAAGGGAAAAAAATTTTTTTGTTTTAAGTGTTTATTTGATAATGTTGTATAAAATATTTTTTTATTTAAGAATCTATTAAAATAATGTTTTTTTAATATATTTTTAACATCATTATATAAAAATCATAGAAGAACATCTTTAAATAAAAAATAATTTTAAAAAATAAATTGGACTAAAAAACAAAAACTTAATCTTTTTACTAGGGGGTATCAATTTTGACTTTACTATATATAAAAACAATTGGGCATCATATCGATAAGATTTATACTTTATTTCAATAATTTCGAGCAAAGTCTAATGTGGGGTTTTTTCTTGGGGGGTGTACTTGTGAAAGGAGTCGATCGATTACTTAACGCTGTCCCTTATGAAGTGAGAGCTCGCGGAAGAAATGATTTGCATCTTCAATCATGCAATAATTAAATATAAATATTCTAAGTATTTTTGCATGCATCGCCTGTAAACTAGAACGTGTACCCATGGATGCCCACATATTAAAATATGTGTGTGAACTTGTTTTATATTCATGAATTCATCTATATAGAGGAATCGTATATTAATTCTATCCTCTGCCCCTTTTTCTATAAATTTGGGAATGAGTATTTTGAGAAATTTAATCTAGATGAAGTTTAGATTAATTCTGTGAATGAAGCATGGAAAATATGATCACTCTAGGCCCATTATTGATCATATCAAAATACAATGGATGAGGAAAACTTGCAAAAACAACACTAATTACTAATGTCTAAGCCCAACCATCTTTTCCTTACTATTTTCTAATTGTTTGACGGTTTCATCTAAAAATTATTCAAGATCTAACTTGAATATTATTAAAAAAAAACAATCTTATTATCGTTATTATCTACATATATAATTGGTTTTCAATTAAAATTAAATTTTCTAAAATTAAACTTTAAATACCAAAATAAATTACTAAAAAACACATAGTAACATAATTTCATGAACAATACCAATACCAGCTACAGTTAAAAGCTAACAAGTTTTAAGTTCTATATATATATATATATATATATATATATAGAGGGTCAAGAAAAAAGCTAAAGCGCGGGTGTCTAGATTTGGTTATTTTTTAATATTTTTTAAAGGGGCGGATGACAAGGCAATATATCACTTGTAAACCCAAATTTTAGCCATCACCATGTTGATTGGAAAGTCGAGGCAACATCTCTACTAGATTAAAAAACTTAGTTGAGGTGCGCGCAAGCTGGTCCGGACACCCATGTTAATCTAAAAAAAAAAAACTTAATTTTTAAGTTATATCAACTTAAAAACACCTCACTAATACCCTTAAAATATCCATAAACAAATCTATCAATTCAAAATACTAAAAAAATAGTCCAAAAACACAAAATCAGATTGGTTTAGATTTATCTTTCCCGACATAGATCTATTTTTTCAGGCAATATTGAAGTATCAAAAAACCACTATCAAACTTCTTTCATCTCATGGAACTCGTGGACAAATTTTTTTTTTTATTTTGGTGGTTGAAAATGACTTCAATGGTAACTTTTTTCTCATAGCTAGAATCCAATAACCCATCTCTCTTTTCTATTTATTCAGGAACTGAAAAATAATATAAATAAATTTTTATGTCATGATTAAATTAAAAAAATATCTAAATTGTATAAGTTATATTATTTTAAAAGTTTGAGAATCTAAGTATATTTATTTTTTTTACTTAATAATAATAATAATTAACAATAATGTTACAATAAGAGAGAACTTGTATTTTGGAATTGGCCAGTCCAAATAAGGTTAAGGCCTAGATAATATATAGATGTTCAATGCTACACCACTTGTTGAAAAATTACCAGTTTTGGAATCCTGAGATTGAAGGACGGCAACTAAACATGCACCTTGAAAGACACAATTTGCCATTCCCCACACCCATATCGAAGGAAAAAAAAATATTTTTTTCCCATACAGAATTGGTGCCTTGCTTCTTCTGCGTTCTTTTTTTTTTTTTTTTTTATTAAAATGGATATTTAAACCAACTTGTACATATTTCAATTTATTCTACAAGTTTTAAAGTTAATAATTATATAAATTTTAATGATTTTAAAGTTTATGAAACTCGAATTAATAATCTCTAAATAACAAATCTAAAAAACTTTATGTTTTCTTTTTTTTCTTGGTTATATCATTTGAAATTAAATAATATTGGTTTTGTTAAATAAAAAGTCAAATTGAATTTTAATTGATTTTTCTAGGTTTGCTCAATCAACTCTTAATTTATATATTTTTCCCAGACCGAGTAAAGTCTTGAATCTTACATGAAAAACCCACACTCTCAATATCACTTACCTTTGGGCTTTATTAGCCATAAATTAAGCCCAGATGTAGGCCCATATTACCTTTGATTCTAGTTTGTTCAATGTCACAAATTGCCCATGAACAGATTCACTTAGCATCCAAGCTTGGGCCTCACACAGTCCACTACTGCTTAAGCCCAATATAAGCCTAAGTTTTTTCTTGTGAAGGTCGGTTTTTTTCCACATTGAGGTACATTGTATCTTTAATATAAATAATCCTCTCTAGTTACATAAAAATAAAAGAATTAAAGTTATTAAAAAATATTTGTTTTGTATAGAATATTTCATGGATGGAAAATACTTTGTGTAAAATACGTTCTCATAAAACATTTTACATAGAAAAAATTTAAAATATTTAATAAACAATGATGTGAAAAACATATGTTCATAAATTAATCATAATATATTATGGTTATGATGAAGTGGTACTAGTAATTATGATAGCAACAGTATGATAAAGGTTGGGTTAAAGATGAAAACAATGGTAATGGTAGAGTAGTGGTTATGTTGATGGTAATAATATTGAGTAATGTAAATGTTGGTGGTAGGGTAGTATTTGTTCCAATAACAAGAACAACAAAAATGATGGTGGTGTGAAGTGGTGATTGTGATAAAAGTAATTGTTAAAATTGTTAAAAGTTATTATTATTTATAAAATATTTTATAAATTTTTATGAATTGAAAATATCTTTTAATAAATAAATTAACCTACAACATTTGACCAAGTTATTTTTTAAAAAATAAAAAATCAAACAATACAAATACCTTCTAAAACTTAAATATATTTACATAAAACCCTCCAACATTAAAGATAATTTTTCCCTTTATACCAAATATTTTATCTGGAAGATGATATATTTTCATGGATTGCTAAAACAAAAACGCAGAAAAATATATTTGTTTCTTGAAAATAATAGACCAGTCCTGACACACGTAATTGCAAAGCGAGTTGTGCCCAAAAAGAAACAACGAAGATTCCATAAACACAATGCCCAAAATACCCTTCACGTTGCAAATTAAAAAAACAAATTCTAACATAACCAAATAAAAAATCCCAAACTCCACAAGGGTGATTTAGTCAATAAGCAAAAACCACATGTTAAGGTAGTTATATTCTTGCTCCCTTCTCAGTTAAGGAATCTCTTTATAGCACTAACACATCACATTGAACCACTTCATGTCCTTCTTGAATTCAGAGAGAAAGATAATGGGAGATTTCAGGCCATTAGGGTTTTTGTTAGGACTTCCTTTTGCCTTGCTTGCATTGATCTTGGCCATTGTTGGTGCAGTAATATGGCTTATTGGGTGAGTCCATTTATTTCTTTTTGCTTTTCTTAATTCTTTTGCTAAAACATAAGAATTTCAAGAATTCTTGGAGTGTGTGTGTGTATTGATTTCATATAATATAATGTAATAATTAAAAAGAAAATAGGGTGGTCTGACTTATGATTGATTTGGAGAAAACCCATATCATAATATTACATGTCTTGATATTCTGTATAGTTTTTTCTTCTATCTATTTTCTAATAAATAACTTTTTAGTTGGTTGGCTAAATTATGTATTTTTTTTAATAAAAAAAATTGTTTTGTGACGAAATGCAGGACTATATTGAGTTGCTTGTGCCCATGTTGTGTGTGTTGTGCTGCCCTAGCCAATTTGGCCATGGATGTTGTGCAGCTTCCTGTTAGAATACTTAGATGGTTCATCGATGAGATCCCCTGTTGATACTGCTGATGATCTCTATGATCTCAGCTTGTTTGTTGATTGCACATTCCCTCAATAATCTTCTGCAATTGGATTTTTTGATCATTTTTATGGTTTAAAAACAATGATCCATTATCTTATTTGAAACAATATTATTTTGGATTGATTCAGGTTAACCCGTTTAATTTGTGATCCGAGCGGGGACGATTCGATATTCTCAGCTTCCACAAATTTTGCTGGATTATGACGAAGGAACTTTGTAGTGATGGAATATGAGTTTCCTTAGAACGTAACTCTGAACTAACATAACCCTTCAATGCTCCTCAATCAAAATCAAATTCAAATTGGTTATGGCATCTAATCTGAAACATTGACAGAGGATCAATGTTTCTTCTTCTTAATTCCTTAAAGATGCCCTTATCTGCATCACGATGAAATTAAAATCACGTCAACATTTCCAATATGCAAGTTCTCATTATGATGTTGAACACCCTCTATCAGTTTTCTTCTTTTCAAAATTAACCAGAGCTTGCAGGCAACCTTGCTTTCTGCATTTCTATGCACAGTTGCATGATCACATATTCATACATTTTTATAAATGAAATCAGTCAATTAGGTTAAGTCCAACAACTAAGTTAACTCAAGTGGTAAGTGTTCCTTGTGTTATCATTTTGGATTTGAAAATAAAAAGAAGATTGCTGGGGAAAAGAAATACTCAATCTTGATATTTGGAAGCTAAATCCCAGCAGGACTATACATATATATACAAACAGATAACCATGGGCCATAGTCTAAAGGTTATGCCAATAAGATCAGGTAAGTTACTAGTGCCCAGATTGAAAGTCATGTAAGTAAAAGTAAATGACAAGCTTTAAATAATACGTTGTCCCTTCAATCTCTATTTCATTCTTTATTTCACATTCTGGAAAGATTCGGATCAAAAGGTTGATCTCTCAAGTTGATCTTATAATTTAAAAAATAAATTAAAATAACATTGTTTTTTTTATTAAAATAAGTTGTTTTTAAGAAAAAATCAATTGAATAAGAGGAAGGTTTTGATCCGTCCAATTGAATCAATATATCATTTATTTATTTTTCAACTCACGATCCTAAATTCCTAATCTTATCTTAGCTGTGTCCGAGTCGAACAACGATGTCAACTTCGATTTTATAACTATGCTTTAATGGAAATAAATTACAGAACCCACTTGTGCTTGCACAGTGACGCTCCTAATGTGCCGCCAAGAGATTAGCCCACAACCCACTTGGCGAAAGAGAATTGGAAAGGACTTGTAGATGCTCGAATGGTAGATAGACTATGCAATTTTACGACACATCAAATTCAACACCTCTTTGTTCACACTTTAAAGTGATTTCAGTAATTTGCAAGTAAACTAGAAGAAGTTAAAAAGACAGTGTAGTCATTTCTGGAACCTTCTACATGTTTCTCGAATCATCAAAGACAAAAACTCCACAAACATGAAACTTCCACCATTCCCTCCATCATCACCTAACCGAAAAAACAAAGCAAGCAACCTTTTCTATTATTTTTTTTCAAGAAGAAAAACAAAGGTGAGCAAAGAGAAGAAAAGAAAGAGGGGGGAGAGGAGGAGGAGGTAGCAGCAACACCATGGGGGTGGATTACTACAAGATATTACAAGTTGATAAGACTGCAAAGGATGATGATTTGAAGAAGGCTTATAGGAAATTAGCAATGAAATGGCATCCTGATAAAAACCCAAATAACAAGAAAGAAGCTGAAGCCAAGTTCAAGAAAATTTCTGAAGCTTATGAGGTATGTACCTGTCATTCAACACTCCAAGATTAAATTTTGTGATCTGGGTTTGCTGTAAGATTGTATAATCTTAATGAAATTTGTGGTTTTTGTTCATGTTTAGAGAAAAAGAAGCCTTTTCTTTTTTTGGGGATTTTGTGGTTAAAATTCTGGGATTTGTTGTTTGTTGTGTTTTTTTTTTTGTACTGCTATGATGAGGAATTATCTGTTTGTTATTTGAAAATATATGAATTTGATGGCTTCTGTTCATGTTAGATGAAATAAAGTTTCTATCTTTATTGGGATTTAATGGCTAAATTACCGGAATTTGTAGTTTATTTTGTTAATCACTGTTATGATGAGGAATCCTCTGTTTCCTATCTGAAGATATGTGAATTTGATTGATTTTGTTCATGTTAGATGGAAAGGGGTTCTTTTTTGTTGGGATTTGTAGTTTATTGTGTTTCTTACTGTTTTCATGAGGAATTCTCTGGTTCTTACTGACTCAATGACTTTTTAATTTTGTTTATCAACATAGAAACTTTTTTGCGTTAACTTTATGTTTCAGTCTTTAATGGCATAAGGAATTTTCTGTAGAATTGGAGTTGATAGTCCTTTGATGGATTTTGTGTTGAAATTCAATGTTTTGGATGCAGGTTCTCAGTGATCCACAGAAAAAAGCAGTATATGACCAATATGGTGAGGAGGGTCTGAAGGGGCAAGTACCACCGCCTGGTGCTGGTGGTGCTGGTCCAGGTGGTGCTGGTCCAGGTGGAGCTTCATTCTTCTCCACGGGAGATGGGCCAACGACATTTCAGTTCAATCCTCGGAATGCTGATGACATTTTTACTGAATTTTTTGGGTTTTCGAGTCCATTTGGAGGGATGGGAGGTGGTAGTGGAGGCATGAGACGGACAAGGTTCCAAGGTGGGATGTTCGGAGATGATATCTTTAGTTCTTACAGTGAAGGGGGTGGAGGGTCGATGCATCAAGGTGCTCCTAGAAAAGCTCCTCCAATTGAGAAGAAGCTGCCGTGTAGTCTTGAAGAGCTTTATAAAGGGGCTACCAAGAGAATGAAGATTTCTAGAGATATCGCTGATGCAAGTGGGTAAGTATTGAGAACTTTGTTTTAGCATGCTAAGTAACTACTGTTCTGCTGGTATGCTTCTGAAGGATAGCTCTTGTAGAACTTCTTTGTGAATTTATCTGACATCAACTTCTTCCTGTTTGATTTTCAACTAACCATTACCTAATAGAGGCAGATCAAACAATAGATGCTTTTATTTCTTACGATTTCACATGCTGCTTATGCTTGTACATGGTGTTACTTGCCAGATCATTTTACAATCTAGTAAAAGCCTTCAAAGCTTTTGGGGTGAATTTGTCGGTGCATAGCATTAGTTGTTTAGACAATTTCACTGTCTTTTACTTTTCATCCGTCGCAGCAGGACCATGCAAGTTGAGGAGATTCTAACCATTGACATAAAACCGGGTTGGAAGAAAGGTACGAAGATTACCTTCCCTGAGAAAGGGAATGAACAGCCAAATATTGTTCCAGCTGATCTAGTCTTCATTATTGATGAAAAACCCCACCCCGTATTCACTCGCGATGGGAACGACTTGGTTGTCACACAGAAGATTTCTTTAGCTGAAGCCTTGACAGGTTACACTGTCCATCTCACAGCCTTAGATGGAAGGAACTTGACCATTCCAGTCAACACTCTGATTCATCCAAACTATGAGGAGGTTGTCCCAAGGGAAGGGATGCCAATCCAGAAAGACCCGACAAAGAGGGGAAATTTGAGAATCAAGTTCGACATCAAGTTTCCAACAAGGCTATCTGCAGAGCAGAAGGCAGGAATCAAAAGACTTTTGGGTCCTTGAGATCATCAATGCCTGCATTTAATACACTACACCTCCACAGATATGGAGAAGTTTTGTGAATACAAATTAGAAAGAATGTATAGTTGTGTTGGTTCTTCTGAATCCACATCTTGTTATATATGTAATCACTTTTGAGAGTTTTTGTAGCAAGCAAGCCATCTTTCTAAGACATTGATGTGCAAAATTTTAAGTTAATAAGCTTCTATATTACAGTTGCAATAAAAACTGGCTCCAGTCGATTGATGGTGAATCCTTGTTTTCTTTTCTAGTTCTGAACACTGAATGCAACCAAACTTTATGCAAAGATGGTGAATGCAAGTGGATTACTACAAGAACAAGACATGGTTGGTGGATAGGAATCTTAGAGGTGAAGGCTTGAGGTACACGAAAATGTTCCTACGATTATTTGAGCATGACATTGTCAGGTATTCTTAGTTATAGAAAGCAAGATTTGTCTCGACAAGTTTTCTCTCAAGTTCAAGCAGAGCTCTGAGGGTTGGAGCTAGAGGTTGGTGTTCATAACTGCCTCTCATGTCAACACACTGACAGATATAAGACTAGCATGTGTAATCCTAACATCAATCACCATTAAAAAAATGCAGTTCCTCGTGGAATCACTTGGACTACGCAAATCATTTTGTAAAAAAAATATTATTGTAATGTACTTTAAAATAAAAATCATTTTGAAAAACAACTAATATTATAATCTCAACCACTATCAAAATCTCATGGAAACCAAACCCACACGCCAACCTTGCTTTGGGAGGGTCTGAATCCCACTGGTGACATTGATATTATCATTAACATTTAACAAATTCAAAGAAATATTATCATTGAGAATTTAAACAGTTTCAGAAAATGTTGTGATCCATTCCAACTATCAGAAGATTGTCCTGAACGAAGGGATGCCGATCCCCAAGTGATCCAACAAAGAGAGGAAATTTGAGAATCAAGTTCGACATCAGGTTTCCAACAAGGGTTACTGCAGAGCAGAAGGAAGGAATCAAGAGGCTCTTTGGTCCTTGAGATCTTCATCTCCTTTGAGAAGGACTGGGGCCCTCTTGCTACAATCTGTGATACATGGCTCTATGGTATTAGACTATTAGTGTTTGATGAGTTCATGGTTTTGCCAACTTCTTAATTGTGGTTTTAATGCAATTTGATTTCCCTTGTTTGCTCTTGAATCCTTCCTTTCTTGATAGCAAAAGGATTTAGTTTGGAGGGGAAAACAATTTCTCTACTCTTGAAATCATTCAGCCTGGAGTCTAACCTGGTTCAGGATCTAGGTTATTGGATTATTGAATTAACTTGGATTTATTATTTATTTTAAACAAGTTGTTTCATTTAAAAAAACATCAATGGTTTTGATTCAATTTAAATTTTATAATCAACACGTAAATTCATTATAAATTTAGCCAGATCAATATTAAAATAATTTATAATAAAACTCAATTTAAATTAGACTCCGTATCAACCTACCAAACCAGGTGTGACTTGATATATGTGCGTGAAACATTAATCACTTTCAGGATTTCCAAATTTCCATTACAACCTCATGAGTGAATTAAACTATAAAGCACAGTTACTGATTCCTCTAAAGATCTTTGAACTGGTTCCTTCTCCAGTCACTGAAATCACAAGATGAAGATTATGTCCCCAATTTGCTTTTCATATCTGCCCTGATTCCACCCTACTTCATGACCCTTAGAGCTGCAAAAGCTGTTGTTTGATGTAAGTATGTAACCATGGAAGCACGGGAACTGTTTCTGCATTGAAACAAAATCATTTGCAACACATCTAAATAAAGACAGTCTTCTCAGCAAAAACCTCTCTCTTAAATTATATTCGGTTAGTATTTTAAGACAAAAAAACTTATAAATAAGAGATGAAAAAACATATTTAGTTAAAGAAACATATATATATATATATATTAAATTTGTTTCTTAATTAGTTTTAAAATAAATTTTTTTGTTTTCAAAATACACGAAAATGTATTAATGATTATATGTATTTCTTTGAAGGAGGGGCCAATTTGTCGTATGCTTAAGGACTCATTCGAAAACTTATAAATTTAGGGTTCAAGATGTAGTTCTGGTGTTTCTGTGTTACTAGTACGTCCGTGCTGCTTAACAAAGAGAAATGGGGTTAATTGTATATTTCATCCTTTATTATTTAACATTTTTTTATATAGTGCCTTAACCTTTTTTTGTTTCATCCATTTTTATGCTCCAAATGCACTACAGATATGGTCCCTCTGTCGATTTTTGGTATAAGGATGAAATTGGTAAGATTAGAGATGAAAGGGACTAAAGAATATATGGTAAGAAATATAACATTAACCCAACCCCTAAACTACAAGGCACAAACAAGCCCCAAAGATTACTCCTTCATCATCACATCACTTTGTGCATATATAAAGAGAACAAAAGCAAGCAGTTAAGCACCCCAAACTAGAAAAAACAAAGATAAGCAAAGTGAAGAAGAGAAAGAGAGGAGGTAACAGCAACACCATGGGCGTGGATTACTACAAGATATTGCAAGTTGATAAGACTGCAAAAGATGATGATTTGAAGAAAGCTTATAGGAAATTAGCCATGAAGTGGCATCCTGATAAGAACCCTAATAACAAAAAGGAAGCTGAGGCTAAGTTCAAGAAAATCTCGGAAGCCTATGATGTATGTACTTAAAATTTGACTCCAATTGCTTCAATATTCTATTTTGTGATCTGGGTTTGTTGTGAAATTGGAAAATCTTGCTGAAATTTGTGGGCTTTGATTGTTTTATTTCTTGTGTAGATGTGTGTATGTATTGCATTGTAGATTTTGTGATCTGGGTTTTTGTTAAATTTGATAATTTTACTGAAATTTGTGATTCTTTTATTGTTTTCTTTTTAATGAATAGATTATATATATATATATATATATATATATATATTATTGGCGTTTTTGTGATATTTTCCTGTGTTGGGTTCTCGTAGTTTTAGGATTCTCTATGTGTTTTTTGTCACAACTTCAAAGTTTCAATCTTTCATGGCTTGAATAATCATTAAACCTTGTGGGTTCTGTGTGTTGGATCTGAAGACCATCCAGTTAGAAGCAATGCTGAAGATTCTCAATTCACCGAAATTTGTAGACTGATGGTTTTTTTGTTCATCTTTAGATAAAAAAGAAGTTGCTATCTTTTTTGAATTTCTTGCGTAAAGTTCTGGAATTTTTAGTTTTGTTATGTTTATTAGTATTATCGTGAGGAATTAACTGTTTCTTGTTAGTTAGATGTCCAAAGTTTCAGTATTTAATGGGAACAAGGAATTCTCTGTAATGCAGTTCTAGACTGCTCAAAATTAAAATCAATGGTAATGATTTATTCTTTGATTGATTTTGTACCGATTCAATGTTTTTTTTATGCAGGTTCTTAGCGATCCACAGAAAAGAGCAGTGTATGACCAATATGGTGAAGAGGGTTTAAAGGGTCAAGTACCACCACCTGGTGCTGGTGGTGCTGGTCCTGGATCTTCATTCTTTTCTACTGGAGATGGACCCGCATCATTTCGGTTCAATCCTCGAAATGCTGATGATATTTTTGCTGAATTTTTTGGGTTTTCTCATCCGTTTGGAGGGATGGGAGGAGGAGGTGGTGGTGGTGGTGTTGGAGGCATGAGAGGGGCAAGGTTTCCTGGTGGGATGTTTGGTGAAGATATCTTCAAGTCTTATGGTGAAGGTGGAGGATCAATGCATCAAGGTGCTCCTAGAAAGGCTGCTCCAGTTGAAAATAAGCTGCGATGTAGTCTTGAAGAGCTTTATAAGGGAGCTAGCAAGAGAATGAAGATATCCAGGGAGATTGTTGATCCAAGTGGGTCAGTATTATTAAGAATTGCTTTTTATGTTTATTACCTTTCTCTTGGTTTGCATCTGACTTATGGCTCATTTTAGTTTTAATATCTCTAAGAGTTTCTGCCATTTTTATCAAATTGAGCATCAACTTCTACCCATTTGATTTTCAACAAGTAATGGCATAATGGGATTTACCGGGTAGATCAAAAAATCAAATGCATGTTATTTATAAGATATGACATGCTGATTTCTGCTTTAGAAATTTGCTTTTTTCTGTTGTCAGAGATCTATTGGACTAATTGGAGATCATTTTACAATTTAGTAAAAATCCTGAGTGTTTGTTTTTGAGGCTTGACATGCTTTTCAAACCACTTTTTGCATGAAAAAGCACTTAAAAAATTCAATTTAATGTCTTTTTATGGTTTTGATATGCCAATACCAAAAATGAAAAACAAAAAAAATGAAAAAAAAAATTGTTTTGATGCGTTTTCAATTAAAAAGCACCATGCACTGCATTACCAAACACACACTAAAAGCTTTTTCAATGATGTTTTTGTGCAGAACTCTAGTTGCTAGATCATTTCGCTGAACTTGTGCTTCTCTTCTTTTGTAGCAAGCCTGAGCAAGTGGAGGAGATTCTAACCATTGACATAAAGCCAGGTTGGAAGAAAGGCACAAAGATCACCTTCCCTGAGAAAGGGAATGAAATGCCAAATGTTATACCAGCAGATGTAGTCTTCATTATCGATGAAAAACCCCACCCCATATTCAGTCGTGATGGAAACGACTTGATCCTCACACAGAAGATTTCCTTAGCTGAAGCCTTGACAGGTTACACTGTCAATCTCACAACCTTAGACGGGAGGAACTTGACCATTCCTATCAACACCGTGATTCATCCAAACTATGAGGAGGTTGTTCCGAAGGAAGGGATGCCAATCCCAAAAGACCCCACAAAGAGAGGAAATTTGAGAATCAAGTTTAGCGTCAAGTTTCCAACAAGGCTAACTGCAGAGCAGAAGGCAGGAATCAAAACTCTCATGGGACCTTGAGATCAATATTAGAATGTGATGCACCTCCACAGAAATGGGGCACTTTTTGTGAATATGCATTTTAGGAAATTACAAAACAGAATGCGATTCACTTTTTGTGAATGTTATTTATGGTCTCTGCCTTTGATAGTTTCAGTTTTGGAAAATTCTACAATGCCTTTCCCTTTAGGGTAGCACATCATGCTTGTAATGCTTTTCTTTTTTCACATAATTCAGTGCTTTTATTTTTTAGCAAAACTTCCACTGAGTTCTACAAAACACTCGATGCATTATGTAATTCAGTAATTTTGTTACCAAATTCGGTGATGTTGTTGCAGAAAGTGATTATATGAGTCACCAAGTGTGATGATGACTATATTATGGAATCTGGTGACCAATTTACTGAATTGCATAATACAATTGAGTTTTTTAGTAGAACACAGTGAAATTTGTGCCAAAAGCTCACCGTATTATGCAAAATGCCAGCAAGGGTTTCCTGGAAAGGCATTGTGGAGGCAGCTTTTTCTGTTTTGGAGTGCAGGATGCCTTCTCTTTGAGACAGAAGCGGTCGATGTCAAGGGTGTTAAATGATAAGGTGTACTGAACTTCTTTATTACACTAATAAAAATTGGCTCCAGTTTTTTTTGTGGTGAATCCTTATTTTCTTTTCTAGTTCCCTGAGCATTCAATGTAATGAACTTTTTGCAAAGACGATGAACGGGAGTGGATTGCTACAAGAAAAGGATATGGTTAGTTGATAGGAAGGCAGAAGATGATGAAGGTTTGGAGTATACAAAGCTTGTCATGGAATGGTCTGTACTCTATCCTTCTAAGAAGAGCATGAGAGGTTAAAAGAGCATCCCCAGCACACAAGGCTCCCGGCTAGGCTAGGGGCAGGGGAGGATCGTCTCCGTATGCAGTCTGTTGCACTTGCGCAAAGTGACTGTTTCCATCACTCAAAGCCAGTGGCCTGCTCGTAAACAATGAGCTCCCCTCGCACTGCGTCAAGGCTCGCCTTCAATACACAGGAGAGACTGGTAGATCTATATGATTGAGGCTCCCAATTTTATTTTTACTTTTTTCTGATTTCAACATCTAAGCCATAGAGTGTTATTCTTTAAATGGCATGTGAGTTGCAATTTATGATGTAGAGTAATAATATATGATAGTTTCAGTAGTAAATATATGCCATCTTATCTTTCTTTCTGAGATATATGTTAAATGTAGGATTTGGTCACCTTCTTAATTGCGTTTTTAATAACAATTGTTTTCCTTGGATTGGTGTTGTACACTTCCTTTCTTTGATAGCAAAAGGTCTAAACTTGGCGCAAATTTTGCTTCAAACTTCTGAAATAGCAGTGATTTCTCCGTATATGACATCTTTAGTATCTGCAAAATGCTAATTGTTGGTTTCCTCGGAATTTGTCGGCCATGTCTGTAGTCTTTTAAGGTCCTTTCATCAATGACAGATGACGAGAATTACTTCTATCTACAGGCATATGTTAAGCTGGCAATATGATATGATTGGATATGAATGCTAACCAAAGCAAGATTCCCAGATTTCCAACCCGAAACATAACTATTCCAACGTAATCACAATATCGGAAGCATCAATCTACTAACAAGTGAAACCTGTTGCTGAGAAAGAGGGACAGCTAAAAAATTGGAGCTTTTGGATCATTGCAATTGCCAATGGACCGAAGTACTATTCATTGATATTCTGTTTCCAATACAGTAAAGGTGCTTAGCTATGCACAGTTGCTGCTTCCTCTATAAATAAATTCACTTCAGTTACAGAGTAGGTCAGTAGATTTCACTAAAGAATACAAATTAAGGAATTGACTATTTCTCATGCATCAGCAATATTCTACAATCGTAAGGTTACTTCTCTAGTCAATGAAATCTGAAGATGAAGATTCGGTACCATCATCTGGGTCCCCGTTAATGTACTCCTCAACATCCAAATCCCCTAGCTCATCGTCATCTTCATTTACGGCATCATCATCATCATCTTCATTGCCATCCATAATATAATCACTTCCCTCCAGTAAGTCATCAGACTTGCCATTAAAACCACCAGCATAGTCATCAACTCCCATATCATATTCATCTCCTGATGCTGGAATATTTTCATTTTCATCATCATACTCAGATCTTTCAGAACTACTGGCATTTTCAGCATCCTCCACAGACCTTGCTTCATCACCATTCCAGTCATCCCTTCCCAGGCAATTTGTTGACTGTTCACGAATAGTTTCTTTAGGGATCTTTCTCTCAGGAATAAAATCAGCGGCTTGCTTGACTGCTTTTTGCCTACTTCTCACACTGCGACGTCCACGCTTACACCCTCCACGGCCACGAGATCGTCCTTTCCATGACAATGCCTTCCCTAATTTGTCACTGCTCTTGGCTGCACTTCTCTTGCTAGATATAGATCTGGACCCAATAATCCTTGTTTGTGATCTCCCACCACGAGTGCGACCTCGACCCCTGCCCTGGCTCCCTTGTTTGCGACCCAGTCCTGCTAACCCAATCCCTACATCAACCCAATTATCTTCTTGAAATAAACCAGCTTTACGTGAACTTTCAGTGATTTCACGATCTGGGGTGTTCTTCATGGCAGCATACTTGGATGGAAGCTTCTAAGAAATGGTTAACAATAAGTCAGTAATATAGAGCTAGTAAACTTTCAATTTTGAAACGAGATTTTTGTTCTAGGTGTGAAAGTTGCTTGCATTAGAACGCTTCTTTGACAAAATGAAACAGCATAATTACCACCGTTCTATATGTTTTACAACATGGGATGATTAATGATAGCTCAGCTCTGCTCTGCCCATCAAATTCATGCCTTGTTCTACAGTTAAATTTATAACTACATTGTTTCAAGAAACATTAAGAACTGCAGACCTATATACCTCGGTTACAGTATTAGCATTACTTACCTCTGGTTTCTACTACTTCAAAATGCACATTTAATGACATAGAGACATGTTAAGGGAAGCAGGACTTCATGACATCAGCCTAGTGTTGAAAAAGGCATTGGTCTTTTCTTTTTCTTTTTCAAAGTAACTCGAACTAATAACACATACAAGTGGTTTTTGTTTATCTCACATCATCCAGGACAAAACTTCTGATACAAAGACTACTCACAATGAAGCTCCTAGTGCTCCTGTCCTTGTGAGCCTCCAGTTTTTGATGCAGCATGTATAAGATTGAAGCATCAAATTCAATGACCCTTAGAGCTACAGCAGCTGTTGTTTGTGGCAACCATGGAAGCACAGGAATTGTTTCTGTATTGAAAGAACCATAAGCAGCACATCCAGATGGGTCAGATGATCTCAAAAGTTCACTGCTGGTTTCATAGTTCGAGGACAAATAGTCCCTCTTCATGCCACCCTCCAATAGTGTCAGAATCTGAGGAAGAGAAATGCACATTTACATCTTAACAAACCCTCCAAATTAATTTCAATGAGGAGAATTGAAAAGGATTGATAAGCAAGAAGGAAAAGGAAGCAACGCAATTACCCAGCATAACATTGTCAGACAATGACAAAAATGGTACAAGTTACACAACATTACCGAGTACATGTTATGTTATGGCATTACATGTTTAACAGATGTAGATTAGGAATGCTCTAAATGCAACAAACACAGTGGCTTCAGTTAACTTCCACTCAACATGTCACCTTCATTTTGACGCTAAATAAATAGCCTATCCAACAAATTCATAAAAAATATATATTCCAGAAGATGCGCAGAATAAATTTCAAACTCTTGCACCTGTGATAGCAATGGGGTTTACTTTTCAGTATTCATTATGCATTCCAGGAACCAGTTATGCACTCACTACAGTGTATTGAGACGGCTGTTTAATTGATCTATCAATAATATTCTGGAACCAATTCAAAATCTTGCACCTATAAAATAATGCGGTTCACTTTCATGGTACATTCCATGGAAACAATCATGTACTCAATAAGATGTGGTGAGATTGCTATATAATAAATCCATCAATGGTATTCTCAAAATGAAACAAAAAGCATATTGTTATAACCAGTCATTTATTCTTTCTGCGGATGTTTCTGATGGAATACCACTTTCGTTGCTTTTAAATGTGCCATCTTTTGACACCCAATGGTATTTTCAGTAAGAAGAAAAAAATGAAGTTCCTCTTTTGCATTTTGGTTTCAACATGAAAACATAATCGTCATCATTGGATTTTAATATAATCTCAAATGCTAAGCAGTGGTTCCAATATCCCAGGCTCACATCTTCATAATCCAAGTAGATAGGAGAGCACAGAAATTCATGTCACAAGCAAGGCCAAACATAAACCTGAAGTAGGTCTTCAGCAGACGATGAAGACTGCAGCTTCATACCCCAAGATTTCCGGTAGTCATTGGTCCAAACAGGTTGGAGAGCTTCTGGCAGAACTGAAACCTGCCAACCAAAAGCACACAAAATTTAAGAAAACACAATGAGAGGCAACATGCTTGCCATGCTATTCATTATAGTGATGGGGGCAACAAGCATGTATCTAAATCAAAAAATAACATTGAAGTACTTGCCTCAATCAAAGCTAGTAGCAATTTAAGCAATCTGATCCTCAGCGGAAAAGATGAGCTACACAAAGCACTGTCAGGGTCCACCTTCAGCTTCCTTTCACAATGAGCCACGTGCTCAGAGAAATTCAAGCCAACCTGAGAGGCATCATATGTCTTGTGGCAAGAAGGGCAATGGTTGTCTTCAGATAAATAAGTGTCATGACAGTAATCACAAACACCAAGTCGTTGTGTGCATCTTTTCTTCCCATACTTCATGGCACACAATATAGGAGACTTGAAGCATTCTTTCCACATCCACTTCTCAAAATCTTGAAATCTCTTCAAGGCATGATTTTTTTCAATTTCATTCCTTCCAAGCTCGATTGTGAAAGATGTTGAGGTCTCAGACATATCAGAATCTGGAATACAGACAGTGCTTTGTGGACTATCCATACCAGAGCCACATTCAATGCCAGCAGCTGTTTCAACAGCTTCAACTTTGATTGGGCCTCTACATTTCCCTTCAGTGCTAGCATGTAGCATTCTCCCCCTGAGAGTTTCCATGAAAGGCACCCCAATCTTGTGCAGCATTGCATGCAAATGGGATTCCCTAACCCCACGTACATCCAAAGATGACAACAGAGCATTAAAACCCTGCATAAATACCATGCAAATGATGAAAACAAACAATAGAATAACAAAAAATGGGTTTGTGGTCAGTTTAAAAAATACAAAGAGATGACTAGCCATTGTTTTATGGTAAACAAAAGTTTACAATGACTTGAACAGGGAACTTGTAAATTTTATTAGCTCTGCAGAACACAATTCTATATGTGGCGGCAGCCTTCATTTACTCTCTTTATCAACACCAATTTTAACAAACATAGAGCAAAACATCGCTAATACACAATCTTCAGTATAAATCATGCATACTGCACATGAATTATCAAAACAACACCATGTATACATGTGCACAAAATAACCCAGTATCGTATGACTCATACATAGAGACTTGTGAAGCCCGTGAGGATAAAATTTCTACCTCTTCAGAATCAATAACCCTCCAGCGACCATCGTGTAACTCAACAAAGATCCTGCCACAGCCAGGATCATTGTGGGAAGCAGATGTAGTGAACTGCCAGTACCGATTACGCCTACGATCCTGACCAAGGGGCAAAGATCTATATACATACATCTCTTCTGCCCTGTGACCAATAACAGATTTTATCTGTGAACGTGACTTTTCATTTGCATGTCCAGCTTGTTGATATGGCAGATTATCTGTATCAGCAGATAAATCTTGCATTTGCATGTTTCCTTCAGAAGACATGTTAGTCAGATAATTCATGTCACTCTGCTGGTCACTTGATCTTTCTTGCTGAAGAGAAGCATTCACGGACATCCCATTACTTCTGTCATCAACATTTACCATAGGGCTTTGTCTACCCTCTGATGCAGAAATTGTAAGGTTCAATTCCATCTTGTTCCCTGTAAATGATGAATATTGTGTCCTCATGACAAACTCTTCCTTCATACGTCGTTTATCAAGTTGTGCTTCTGCCCACATTTGCTTCTTTAAAGCATTTGCTGCTTCTAAGCGTTCCTGAACAATTCTCATCTGAGATTAGAGACAAGCATATTGCATTTTTTATGATTTCACCAGAAGCAAAAAGAAATGGTACCTCAAGAACGACGCGGATACAGTTTCCTTCAATTGCCACACCAATCAGTGCAACAAGTGCACTAAGACGCTCCTCGACGCTCAGATCAGAGTATTCCCCATCTGCAAGTCCTTGAACCCATGGCTCACCAGGGTTGCTTTCATCAATATCTACATCTCCTTGCACAGGAGTAGTGCAGATTTCAGCAACATCTACAGATTGATCGATGGAAGAAGCAACCCCCCTTATCTCATTAGTGCCTTCAGAATGCAGTGAAGTCAAACCCGCACCAACATTCACAAGGCTGAATTGTGGAGTTTTCAGAACATCACCACTTTCCTTCCCATTCATCAAGAGTGTCTTCCCATTAAATTCATTAACTTCAGGAGAATCATGAGCCTCTTTCTTAGAATTTAATTCAGTACCTAAATCATCAATGTCAGGATCCTCTGCCACATCACTTTCAGAATCTTCATCTCTTTCACCATCATCAGCATCTTCTCCATCTACAATACCACTTTTAAATACCCGAATTCTTTCTCTGGCAGCAGAAAGTATTGCCTCAGCATCAGCTGGGTCCTTCCTATATGGAGGACGTACACAATATGTTGATGGAGCCGTTCTCTCAAAAAGTTTAGAATCCCTTGACAAAGCAGCAGCAATTGATGCTTCAGGTGTCTTGCTTGTTGTAAGATCCCTCAGACCAGATTTCTTTCCAAGATAAGAAAAGGCAAAGTGAACAGATAAGGCAAGTTTATGCGATGGTGAGACAAATACAAACAGATAGCGCTATAAAATTACCTGAATCTTGTCTGCTACTTCTAATATGGTCAGGCCCTTGCTCCCCTCAAGAGACAGAACATGAAACGAAGCAAATTTAACAGTACCAGGCGTCAAACGATGCCTAGATCTGCGTGGATTAGAAAATCCCCTTTCTTGCATTATGGCAAAAGCATTTTCAACAGCTGCTCCATTCCGTAAATTGGTGATAACATCTTCACCATCATTACCCTGAATTTTAATACCAGACAAAGCAAAAAAAAAAAAAAATCAAGGAAAATCACAGGAAAAAAAATAACAATGGGAATGAAAAGTGAAATCTTGAAATGCATGCTATATCTTTTGGTATTATTTTAAGAAAGTTAATGCACAAAATTATCATTTTCATTTTTATTCTGACAAAACGCTACTTCCTGAAAACAGAATCTGCAACTTCTTAGCAATCCAAAGCATTATGAGATTGTGTTCTTCCACGCTTCTGAAGTAAATAAATTGAAATTCCTCAAGCTTGGGATAAAAACTGCAACTCATTCACACAGGCAACCACGCCAACATGAACATGCAGCATCAAATATCATTAGCACATGCTACATTTTTTGACATTTCTCAAACAATTGTCAACTTAATCAAAACAACAGCACATCTCAGACCATCAGTTGATAGATGTCAGCATCCCCTGTGGTCAAGCAAATACATTTGATCAACAAGTCAACCAATAGAAGTTGAGCTAACCAACCACAAACTTGAGAGAATTCAAAAACTAAAAAGAAATGAAAAAAAGGCCAAGCGCCAGCATATGCCCACAAATGGATAAAGAAAACTTAAGAACCACAACAGCAATAAACTAAACCTATTTCACAATATAACAAAATACTGAAGCAGAATTAAACCTTAGTATAAACTGTTGACAAAATAAGTCGACCTACATGGATTAGATCCATTCTGAAAAACAAGAAAACTGATAATCACCAGCCAGCCATCTAACTTGTATAAAACTATCATGAATGCTCGTCTTTAGAATCAGCAAGAAATCAAAATTAGAAAACAGTCCAAGCTGTCATAACCCATCCCAGTCCCAGCAATGGATAACCAAACCTTGAACATGAGTAATTGAAGGAGAACAATTACTGCATTGAAAAATGATAACCCAAAGAAAAAAGGAACCACCTCATTATCATCACGGAGATATGCCTGCTCAACATTCCTTTTCTTCAGTTGTGGCCCAAAACCTGCAGAAAGACCGAATTGCCGCAATATTTCAGGCCAAGTTAATGGATTTAAGTGCCGCTGCCAGCTACGTATATCAAAACCCCATGCATGCGCCTGACACAGAAGCCAAAAATAATTTAGGATGAAAAAAAGGAGCATGATTGAGGAGATCAAATTGCCACAGCAACACACAACAAAGAAGACTTACCCCTTCAACAATCTGAGGATGTCCACCACCAGGATTAGCTGCACTGTTCTGATTTGGCCCCAGACTAGTTGCCGGTGTCCTGGCAACATCTTCGATATCTTTAATGATGGATTTTAATAAAGAAATATGTATCTCGCTTAATAGCCTTGGTTCCTGAAAGTAGAGGAAGCAGGGAAGACATCTGAATTCCACAAATGTAGGGCAACCCTATATCAGATACTGGTCAGGAAAAGATTCACGGATACTTACATAATCATGAAAAGCTTGGACAAACTCATCGAGAGTGAATGGCCATATCCCAAGAACATCCACAAAAGTGATTAAGAACCTCCAAACCTATAAATTTACAGTTTCATTCAAAATCTTTGAGAGGAACCAAAATAAGAAAAGAAAGAAATGGCAGTGCATTTGGCATTCTAGAAGTGGTGGAATGATGAATTTTCCTTCCAAAAAATCAACTCCTCCAAAGACTTATTATTCCCAAGTCCAAAAAAACCAAGAGAATGTGCCTAGAAACCCTCTATAGTGGGATTTATAGAAATAGGTGGCATAGATATTCTTGCTTGAGAAAAAGGACACCGTAACAGTAGCAACCACAAGAAACAATAAAATCAACCTTCAACTATATAAAGGAGAAGTGAGATTTTGGGTTGACAAGAGGGACTTGATTTAAAGGAGACAAAATAAAACAAAGCATTGATAATGAGATAATACATATTAACAAGTAATAAAAACTCATTTTATCTCAATTCATTAATACCACCTACTGCACATATGGTATTTTCAAAATAATTACTTGAAAATTCATCACCCATCTGCCTACAGAAACCCTGTTATTCATTATGATTCACAGTTATGCATAAGAAAGAGAGTGAAATGTCCCAACAAACTGATTTTTATGCCTACTTGAAGCAAAATACAATGGCACGGGGAACATTGAAAGAGAGTAACATTTGTCCTCGATGAAGCAGCAAAAAAACACAGGAAACAAAATGATTTTTTAACCAAATTAAACCAAAATACAAATGACACACAAAGGATCAATATCTGAAATAAAAGCATAAAATGATATTAAAATATGACTCAAAGAAAAACTAAAATTTCCAAATTCCTTCTGTTTTCTATAGAGCAGCCGTCACATTCCGCAAAACAATGGCAAATATGAGATGAGATTATGCACCATGGATGCAACATAAGTGTTCAAAGAAGATCTGTGATCATTTACTTAAGAGAGTGTTCTGTTGCATACTTGCATTCCAGTCTTAACTACTACCATCCTTCCAGGACAGGTAGAGAGGAGCAAGAAATAGGAAGAACTACAGAAACTCACCATAAGAAGATTTCCTATATTCTCCTCAGAACCATTCCAGGGTTGAATAAGAAAAGGCCTCTTTAAAAGCACAGATTTGGGAGGGAACTCGGTCAGCTTATCTGAAAAGCAATTTAACATGTCAAGCTCGAGTGTAATGAAAATTGACCAACAATAAATCAAGATAAATGCATGAGCCTCGTAAAACATTTAAGGAAAAAATTGCACGGCAGTAAATCTTCCAAGGCTGTGACTTAATATTTTGCAATGGTATCAGAACTGTTTCCTTGATCAAACTAGACATTACCAACCTCGAAATAAATCTAGATTTTGCAAAGTTTCAAAGTCCAATGGAATTATAGAAGGTAACCCCTTGCTGGAGGCAGCTAGCTCCATGAGTTCCAAGCGTTCATCCTCGACAAGCTCCAGAGACTCTTTAGCCATCCTACGTGCAATTGCCCTCTCACTAGCAGCTTTCTGCCTTGCTGCCTCCCTTTCTCTACGCAATTCTTCCTTTTGCCTCATTTTCTCAACCTGAGTACATAAATGAAAAAAAAAAAGTGCCCCATTTATCCTCGCAGGAAAAATATAAAAGGACGGTCTTAAATAGGGTATCTGAACCTACTCTGATAGACTCCTTCTGCAAGAATTTTTCCCTGCGCTCCAGTTCACGCCTTTGCTCCCTCTGGTATCTCTCTACTTCTCGCTGTTTTTCACGCAACAACCTTTCTTCTTCCTTCCGCCTTTCACGGTCATGTCTTTCCATTTCTTTCCTTATTTGCTCTTCTCTCTGAACATACAGGTGACATAACACTGTCAGTATGACCTTATAGATTTGAAAAGGAAAGGCTTGTATGGTAAGACCCAGACCTTTCGGTTCAAAATATCTTGTTTTTCAAGCTCTTTTCGGATCCTTTTTTCATGGGCTTCAACTTCGCGAGCTATTCTTGCCTCCTCACTCTGCAAAAAGTCAAAAAGGAGCATTGTTTACCAGTCTACATTTAAAAAATTATGAAATGCTTCACACAATACCTTGCGTTTCCTCTCCATGCGCAAAGCATTCTCATCATGGGTCACTCTCTGATCAGATGACATAAAAGGATTGTCCAATGCAGTAATTGGGTGGGCACCAATTTGAACATCCATAACAACATTTGTAAAAGGGATTTTTTGTGAAGTATTTTCATACTCTCCTGTAGCAGATGGCAAGAGATGGCCCTGCCTGCCTTCTTGAGGCATAAGACTTAAACTAGGCACCTGACTTGATAAACCATATCCAGAGGACACTTGTTCATTAGCATGCATGAATGATCGGGTAGCAGATAGTGATCCAGTCTTTGTATTATGAACATCTGCAGGTGAGCCATACTGAAAGGACGGGGCAGCTCTTTCATATGCCTCTGCTCTAACAGTTGGCTGCTGTGGGAGGAACTGGTATTCGTGCAGAGTCCTTGTAGTACCCTGAAGAATGAAACACATGATCAAGCCATTTATTATCCATCAAAATTCCTGTGGTAAGAGGGGGCAGAATAAATTCCACAGCTTACAAAAGATGATATCACCATCAAATTCCATGGGGCTAAAGTGGGTGGTGTATAAATTCCACAGTTCACAAGAAGATGACATCACCAACAGATAAGCATCAAAACAAAAGAAACTGGGTGATATAAAGTATTGCAAAAGCCAGGGAAAAAAAGAGCAACAATAATGGGAGAAAAATAGTTTTAATTTTCAGAAGTAAAAGAATGAAGAGTGCATCTTCACCTTGATGGGTTTTACATCAGGTCGCTCATATAGGTTGGTCTCGATAATCCTTACAGGTTGCTTCTGCTGCCCTAGTGTTGCTGATCCTAGAATCATATAAAAAGCTTATCAGATGCTCAAACTTGACCATTCTCAGCAATGCTATCAGACAGCAGCACATAAAGCAGCAAAAAACTGCAGCAAGTAATTTAAAGTTTGAGCAAAACGAGAGAATGATTGATGTTCAACATGAAACAAGTTGTAAAATTAAAATTGGAAGCACAAAAGATGTGCTTTTAAAATATATATATATATATATATGAACATTTCACATACTATATATCCCACAAAATCAATGTCCTTATTCAAGGAAGCTGACAGAACAAATCTATCTATGTTTTGGCAACACAACTTGTGATGCTACTAGACACATACCAGGCATGGAGTGCATAAAAAAATAATGAACCAGAGATTGAAAGAAAAAATAAAAAGCAGGACCTTGTGGAATTGTCTAATGGTCTTTCTAATTTAAAAATACTTTCAAAAATTTGCTATACAACAACTTCCACCACCATCTCTAATTAACACTTATTGCAAATTAAGATTTCATGCATTCATACTCCACAAATTACAACTGATTCTAACATCTAGTATATTTATAACTTCGTCAGAGCCAGTATATCTCACAATTATTCATAATTCAATAAGAGTTATTTCAAGGGCACAAATTCAATCAATTTGATAAGCGTTATTTAGAAGGCTAAAATTCGATAATCGCATAAGATGTGCAAACTCAAAACACTTTTAGCCAGGGAAAACAATCTACAATCTACTGATCAGAATTGTCAATTACAGCACATTCAGTAATTTCACAAATTTTTCGCATAGCTGCAAATTTCAACATGTAGTCGTCGAATAAAAATGTCAGAATCCAGGCAACAAAACTCGAAATCAACATTACCTATAGGTGCACCAAAAGCATCTGGTGGCAAGGGGTCAAACTCCATCCCAAGAATCGGACCATCCTCTCTCAGAGGCTCCCCCAACTGTGCTTCGACAAATGCTATCGCTCTAAGCTCAGCTACAGATTGCTGTGGCTCATAATACCTCTTCATTGCTTGCACATCAGCACTAATTCTTGGAACAGCCACCCCCATTCGCCTCCCAACAGCTCGCCTTGAATCCACGCCGAGCCCAGATAGACTTGCTGACCCTGGCCCATGTTCATTTCTCACCTCAGTCCCTACTCCCATTTCCACTCCACCTGGCATCCCTGCTGGGGATGGTGATTCCTTATGTGGGCGCTTCACCATTGGCGCCTTCCTGTCCTTCAAACGCCTATGACAGAACCACATCTGCAGCTGCCGATCAGACAGTCCTAATTGCACTGAAAGCTCAGCCCTTACTGCTTCTGATGGGTATGTATCCGCTAGTAAAAGAAAATCACAAATTTACACCAAATCAGCAACAAAATTAATAAAATCACCATAAGCTAATAATAATAATATATATATATATATTATTAAAAAAAAACTAACAAACCATATAAACAAGTTCTGCAAAAGTAATGAAACAAATTAAGTACAAAACTTGGCATTTTACAAACAAGCTTAACATTTCGGCTTCCCAAATCAAAATAACGCACAAAAATAGTTCAAAAAAAAACATTTGTTACAAAATCACAACAAAAAAATGAACCCAAGCTGTGTAAATGAACTAAAAAAGCAGAATGAATGAAACAAATTACACAAACCCCATTAAAAACCTCAACATTTCACAAGCTACCACAGCTTTTCAACTTCCAAAAAATCATAATAAACCAAACAAAATCACAAATTTACAACAAAATCATAAAAAAAAAATGCAAGAGTTCAAAACTTGAAACAAACAGACCTGCATAAGTTTTCTCCAAAATCTCAAGCTGAGAAGCAGTTTTCATTTTCCTCTTGGACTTACTTTCTCCTTCCCCTGGACTCTTTTTCTTCTCCTCCACCTCTACACCGCAGCTTCCACCACCACCACCACTACTAGCCTCATCCATTACTCAAGATCACTACAAAGCTTCCAACTTCAACAAAAATACCAGATTCTAAAACAAACCCACTTCAGAAATCAACGAATAGATCCAAACCCACCAATTTAAACTTTAGCAAATCTCAAAAAATAAAACTTGACAGATTGATTCATGGATAAAGCTTCAAATTTTCTCTCTCTAAAAGAGGAGGTTTTAGGCAAAGTTCCTCTCTCCAGGAGAAGAATCAATGGTGGTGATGGTGTTTTTGGTTTTGGCGAGTCTTGTGATTTTGATGTGAGGGTAAGATTTAGATTTGATGAGAGAACAAAAGAGCAATTAATAATAAAAAAGATTGTTGTTTTTTGGTGGTGTTGAAAATGATAATAAAGTAGAAGTAGTAACAAAAAATAATGGTAAGAAGATTGATGTTTTGAGGTTTGATTTAATGTTTGAACAAGTGCTTCTATTGTTGTGTTTCTCTCTCTGGTTCCTTCCTTCATTTTGTTTTTTTTTTTTTTTAAGAAATCTTTTGTTCTTTTTATTTGATTTTGAGGATGTAATAATAATAAAATTGGGTATTTGTAGAAAGATGATGCTAGAGACTACTTTTGTTTTGTTTTGATTTTTGAAATTCGAAGAAAAGAAAAGAAAAGAAAGAGAGATTGGTGTTGTTGTGTGAGAGGAAGAGATAGAGAGGGGAATTTTTTTATGTCTTTCTCTTTCTAGCTTTTGTTGTTCACGTTTTATTAATGGGTAAACTAATGTTTGGTCCTTGTAATTATGGAATGTTTCAATTCAGTACTCATAAATTACCTTTTACAATATCAACTCCATGGGTTCTGGAAATAGCTAAATGAAAATTGCACATTTTTTCCCAATCTTTCCGGTTTCTCTCTCAAATTCCACACCCGATAAATAAACTCAACAACAAAATACTTGAAAAAGTGGTATCACAAGAACAAATGGCCATGAAAAAGATATTTTGAAGCTCTAATGATGATAATGTAAAGCTTGAGAAATTACAAGGACCAAGTAAGACACTAGAAAATCTAGAAGGGTTAGAATATAAATTATCCATTTTTATGTACTGAAATGGGTGTTGTGTGTGTGGTGTGGTTGTTTGGGTTCTTGGATTCTATGGGAAAACCAGCGATTTTAGCGGGTCTTTTTCTCTCATCTATTAAGTGGATTGCTTTCAACTTGTGTCTAAACTCTTCAAGTACTTATTACCCAAGAAATCGTTTGTGTCGATAACTGTTATGCTACTCTACCCTTTGGAGTGCGTGGAAGTTACGCTTTGCTGAGATTATAATTTCACTCTCTTGCTGTTATAAAACCTAGATCAACTCCATAAATCAGTCTAAAATTTAAGAATCGATCAACTCAAAACTTAGGATTGTTAAAAAAAATAAGAAATTGATTGATCGTGACCTGATAAAAATTCAAGTCGATTCACGATTTGATCCATCAAAAATAAAACTAAATTAAAACTTGTTGATTTTCTTAAAAAAAATTTTGTTAAAATAATGTTATTTAATAAAAAAAAAATAAGTTTAATTCAGTTTGACTCTCTTGATGTAAAATATCTTAATTAGATATTAGATAGATTATTCATATTTATACTAGAGTATTGGATTTTTTTTTAATATTCCTAAGCAACAAGTAATATAATAAAAAACAAATAAAATGAATCTTGAAAGGTATAATTTAACTAGTTAGATTCTGGATTTGCTTATTAAAAATCACTAGTTTGAGTCTCATAAACCTCATGACCACTAGAGACTTATATGATCATTAACTTTAAAACATATAAGATTAGTTGAGATGCACACAAACTAACCTAAATACCCATATTTATTTTAAAAATAAAGCGCATAAACTATAACTACTATATATAATAAATGTTTAGAAACTCCCTCGATATTTAAGCTAATCTTGCACTCCATGAATCTTCATTTATGTGTGTGGCAAATATTGGTTTTTATTTTCATTGTAAGATATAATTTATAATTCTTTTACTCTAAAATTGTGATTTAACATAGAGTGTTTTTAGGATTTTTTAATAAAAAACTTTTTTAAGATTAAATTAAGCTATGCAATTTTCTCCTAACCAAAAGGCAACCTTTTATATTTAAATATACAACAATCAAAGAACTAAAATTAGGGTCAGGGCACAACGAACCATGCTTTCTCAAGCAACTTCTAAGAGATTTCATTTAACGTGCTTGAAAGAACGAGTGGGTTGGTGCATTCTCTTCCTTAATATGGACCTACCTTGCATTGTATAAAATTGAACATTGGACCCCACGTCATATTTCTTTCTTGTTTTTATTATTAGATCTCCGAACCAACTGATGTTGATGTGAATTTTAGTTGGAGTTAATTTAAAAAATATATAGAATAATGGTTAACTGGTATAATTTAATTGATATTATTAAAATCTAATTTTATATAAAAAAAAAATTAAAACAATATCATATTTATTAATTCTAATTAATATATAAAATTTATTACTTAAATTTCAAATCATGTCATGAATCTGGCAAGTAGAATGATTTTTATAGGATCAGGTTAAATAAAGTTTGAATGGAAATAAGAACATCTTAATTTTTTTTTGTTTTTACAATAAGAATTTCTTAAATTTTAAATGTGTAACTCCTTTTCTTTCTTATTTTTTGTTTGATTAGAGATTTATATTTTTTTAATATTAAATTTATTATTTATCTAGTTGTTATGGCTTATTTGGGAGTATGGTTATAATTGTTTTTTAAAGTATTTTTCGTGTTGAAATACATCAAAATAATATTTTTTTATTTTTTAAAAATTATGTTTGAGATTAGCGCGTCAAAACAATTCAAAATAAATAAAAAAATTAATTTTTTTAAAAAAAAAATTATTGAAAATATAGGTTGGCGAACACATCATAATCTTGCACTTTTTCAATCTAGACTACCTCAACGCTCATGACTGCCATGAAATTTTCTTACAAGATTTCCTGGGTCAACTTTTAATGGCAGGACTTTCTTGTATGAGAGATTTGATTATTTAATTAATGTGTGAAATTGGTAGGCCACCTTTTTGCCTACTTCAGGAGCCGTGAAGCTGTGGTTGCTTTTTTCTTTTTTCTTTTTCTTCAATTTTTTCTGTTTAGGTGTGGAATGTTCAGATTTTTTAATGCAAGAAAAGTACCTACCATTCATGTCAGTTTCTTTAATTATTTTTCTCCACTTTCAAAGTTGTTTTAATAGCATCATGGAAAAATTTCACCAAGAGCAAATTCTAGGGGTTGGATTCTCTTTGGTGTGTTTTGTAAAAATATTTTTAATTAAAATAATTTTTTAGAATTTTTTTTATCTTTGATATAATAAGTACAGTATATACTTATTATATTAAATTTTTAATCGAAAAATATTTTAAAAAATATCAATTTAAATTTTTTAAGTGAAAAATAATTTAAAAACTATTTAAAAAAATATTTTTAAATAAAAAATACTTTAAAAATAATCACTACTACAATAACAAATAATAATCTAGTCAACAATCAACTCCAACAAAAACTTGGAAGAATTACTCTTTTCAAGTCATAGCGTATCGTTTATAGTTTTTAGTACAGTTTTAAAACTCGACCTGACAGGCCGACCTGAAATTAAAACCAGGTTGAGTTAGTAAAAAAAAAAAAAAAAATCCCGATGTGACGCGGGTGACTCGATGGGTTAACCCAGCAAGACCCAGTAAAAAAATTGGTTATAATTCGTTAATTTTTATTTTATTTTACTAAAATGACATCGTTTTGATTTTTTATAACCGAACAAAACCTGGAATCCAAACTTTGAACCGGGCTGGGTCTAAAAACTATAGTTTTTATGTTCAAAATAAGGCTTTGAATTAAAAAAAAATTGTGGAAGATTGTTCTTTTATTTCTCCATTTGCTTGCATGTTATGTCTATCTAGCAAGGCAGGCGCGCATGAAAAAATTCCAAAGTAAGTGTTTTGTTTTTGTTTTTTTCACGATATATTAAAGGTTCTTCGAGTAAAATGAGCTCATAAATTTGCCATGTTGATCCGGATGATATTTTATAAATTTATTATTTCTTTATTTTTTTATAGTTAGTTGCTGGCTCAAGTATGAAATGATAGATTTATGATACTAAAAATATTAGTTTATAAAAGTTTAAGTGTATATGTTTCATATATTAAAATAGTATTAACATAATAGGATTTGTCATGTGTTTTTCTTTCTCTCCTCAAATGGAACCAAGATTGAAAATATAATTAATTAATTCGAAATGCTATAAAATTCTCCATTTCATAATGATCTAAAAACATAAAAAAAAATATTAATTTGAAGTAAATAAAAAATAAAAAAAATTCAATTTTTTTTTAAAAAAAATTTAAAATACAAAAACAAACAACAAGTTCATATCTGTAGAGTTTATATATTAACAAAGATCATTATTTTGTTAACAGAGCAATGAAATTCATGGCTCAGTTCATTTAATCATGTCATAATTTTCAGATTAATCACGTAATATTGGGTCCTCGTGTGTACAAAAGAGACTGCAACAGGACCATATATATTTACTCCCGCCATACCTGCACCCTATGCTACTGAGAGGTTCATGTTTTGCTTGTTCAACCCGCAGGAGATCTAAGAACGAAGAAGAACGGCAAGGTTTTGGTTTCGTCCCTGTAGTCTTGAGAGAGTTCCACTCAAGCCCTTATAGTTTGAGGATATTTTATTCAATGAGGAGTTCAATACTGGGGGCTTCAGTATGAAAAAAAAAAAATCTTTTAGGTTTGTCCCATTCAAAATAATTATACCAGGTTTTTTTTTTTATATATATATATATAGACCAATTTTCCAAAATTACTAGTTAGCTTAGCTTAAATTTCAAATAAAGATGATATTAAGAAACTAAGCAAATGGAAGATTCTATCATCTTATCATAGTTGTTGTTCAACCTTGCCAGGGTAATGAATTAACTCGAACAATTTGGGGGTGTGTATGTTTTCTACCTGTTTTTATGTTTGCAGTCTAAAAAATATAGCAAGGTATTTGGTAACTGTAAAAACTGTGTTTTATACCATGGAACCCACTAAAGAATAAAATTTGAAACACAGTTTACATGAAGCAGTTTTTACGTGTTTTTTTAACCGAGTTTCATAAAACAATGTTTGTTTTGCGTTTCAAAAGCATTTTTAAAAAAAATTAATTATTTTTTTCTTTACTTTAAAGTAATATTTTTTTGGTGTTTTAAATTATTTTGATGCCTTGATATCAAAAATAAAATTTTAAAAATAAAATTATATTAATTTAATATATTTCAAAGTATAAAGCACTTTGAAAAATAACCACAATCACATAACTACCAAACATTTATACATGTTTTTTTATTATATATAAATCTCAACCATAATTTTTACCAAATACATATAAATCCAACTAATCACACCTAATCATATTTTTTTAAAACTTATTGTTTTTTAAACTAAAACTATAAAAACTATCTTAAAAACAAACATATTTTTAATGTTTGGAGTTTGGTTTGAATTAAATTTTTAGTTAAAGTGAAAAAGATATTAACTTGGCTGAATTTAATTGATTTGACCAAGTTTTAGTGAGTTAATTAACTTGTTCAAATTAAATTTAAATTCGATTGAGTCAACATTAAAAAAATAAAATATAAAATGCTTCTGTTTTAATAAAATAGTCAGCTCAAGTTGCTTCGAAGCTAAACTAGTGACCTAGGTTTATTTCGGATTAATTTGTGGGTTGGCCCAATAACCATGGAGAATTTATAATTTTACTCTTTACAAGTCATAATTGATAGGTTTAAAATATCATATACGTCATGCCACACACGGCCATCAGCTTAGATTTGAAGAATCACATCCATAGCTTTGCCTGAGGTCATGACTTGCCTGAGGTCTGTAAGCATATCAAAATAATTTGATTTTTTTTTATTTTAAATAAATTTTTTTAAAATTTTAAAAAATATACATTATATTCCCAAACACACTCGAAAATAAGTGTGGCCAAGGCAATCAGAAGCAAACTGGCCTGCTCGTTGCTTTCCATCTCTCAGTTCTCAGTTTCTTTTTTATGATCATACTTAGAAGCTTGCTTGCCTGTGTTATATACAAGGACCATGCATGCATTTCCTTTATTAAAATTCATAATGTAATTGCAAATTTCTATAAATATATGCGGTGTGAGGCAAGTTGTAAAACTAAGAAATACTCCTACTTCTCTCCTGTAATGTAAAATAATTACTTCATAATGTATTTTTTTTATATTTATTCAATTATAGATAAAATTATATATTATTTTTTTTTTTTTTAGAATTTTTAGTATTGGTCTTGAAAGTAAGTTTGGTTATTTCATGTATTTTTATTTGTCATTTTGTATTAGTTTTTTTTAGTAAATTTTTTAAATTAATTTTTTTTTCGGATTTCATTCTTCAATATTTTGAATAATTTTTTAAAACAATTTATAAAATTAGAATTTATTTTTAATTTCATCTTCTTCTTTTTTTAATCTTTTAAATTTACTCCACATTCTTTTGCTTCCATCCACAGAATTTGAATTTCTTGATTTTTGTTGTTATTTTTTTTAATTGACCCTCTACTAGAGATCCCTTGTGTAAATTTTAGGTTTGTTACTCGCAATGAAGTTCGAGCCTTATTTAAACACAAAAACCCTGAAAACTTCCATTAATACTCATCTTGGGATCGTTAAATCTTTTTGTGGGATACCATGTAGCTATAGATCAAATGAATGATGAAAATAATAGAGTTGTTTATTTCATCCGATCGGGATACAACTCACTCAAATTATCATTTTGAATTGCATTATAATTCATGGAAACCTCGAAGAGCATGGAGATAATTTTGATGGAGACAAGAAATTAATTGCAGGTCTTTAATTACAAAGGAAAACGAAGGTGCTTTACATGTCCCCTTTTTTCTCCTTTTCTCTTTCACCATTGTCAAAAAACTTGGAAGAACACGCCTTCTGCAGAATGAGAGGCCTGCTTTTACTCTTTCCAAGGCATAATGGATGGAACTCTGAGCCAGTTTTTCAAGATATTGCTGGTTAAATAATGTAAATGGTATTTTAAATTTCTTTGAATCTGCTTTGAACATGACTCACATTAAAATTTTCACGGGAATCCTGAAAACAAATGAAGAAAAAGGATGCGCTAATTACGCGACAGAGGGCAGCCAATTCCATGGCGTTTGCTAGGGAATGCAAGAAACAAGATGCTGCAGATGACGCCAATCGTAGCAGGCACAACAATGAGAAGGTCCTTCGCCTCATCCGATGGCGCTGGAAAGAAGCACTTGGCAACATTCTTGTCAAACAATGAAACTGCACCGAAAACCAAGATAGACATGAAGGCATGCAAGACATCGATGAACTTGAGCTTGTATTTAGCGGCCTCTTCCGGCGAAAGTTCCACCGGTGCATCAATAATCCACAAGCCTCTGAAAGTCACCATTCCATACCGGACCTTGCCTCTTGCGTCCCTGAAGCTATCGGTGAAGCACAAGAGAAAGCAAGCAAGGCCACACACGGCTAAAAGACCTGACGTCAAAGTCTGGCTCGTGACGGAGCGACACTGGCCTTCATGTGTTAAAATTGGAGATAGAATCTGGAATGTGAGGACCGAACCCGTGGGGAGAAGCCTGGCTAAATGCGCCGTGCCTTTGAATGTCTTCCTCATGGCCTTTTGCCCTGGTGTTTTTTCTGGTTTTTGCAGTACATTTTCTAAAAAGGGTTCTGCAATTTCTGCTCCTTCTTGCACCAATACCTTAATATCCATGGCCTCAATTCACCTCCAATTTCCGTCGCTCTTTCTGAATTGTCTGATCAGCAAAGAGTTCTGTGGGGAATTGAGGGATTTATTGTGTTAACGAGATGGTTTTAATTTGCATGAAGACAGATAGAAACACAAAATTTTAGGAGGTGGTTTTCCAGTTTGTTGCTAGCCAGAATAATTTAGCTAGCTTATGTACAAGGTTGATGGGATAATTTCTTTTTTTCTAACCTTTTCATAACTGTTGTCAAAGAAGTTAAGAGATGCAGTTACAATGATGAATGAGTTGGTAAAAAAATTTATTGTTGAGGGGTTTCCTTAAAATTACAACCTACTAATTAGTCTAATTTGACTACTCCTGCCCAAAGTTAATAAACCTGAATAATGTTAGGCTAGTAAACACAGAATTATCAAAATCAATTTTTTTTTTTTTTAAATTAAAATTATTATGTTTTGAAGAATTTTTTTAAGCCAAACCAAATTGATGGGGTTGACAAGTATATAGGTTAACTTACTAGATTAATCGGGTTCAACTTCTAGTTGAATATTTTTGAGATTTAATCTAAATTAGAAACGAGTTTTTGATCAATATACTATATCAAGTTGGATTTAGTAACTATACTTTAATAAAATTCTCGATATTTTATATTGAATTAATATATTTGATAATATATAGAATATAATCATCAAAGATTGAATACCTCGTTGCTTAATTAGGTATAAACAGGTCATAAAGAAACTGATAACAAAAAAAATAATTAACTATCTGAGAAGACAAGGTAAGAGTAGAAAGTTAATTATTTTAAAAATAAAGTTTTTTTTTAGAGAAAGATAAATTATTTGGAGTTTGAAAAAGAAACTGATAGTTTTTTCTTTGGAAAAAAAAGTTTATTAAATTGAAAAATATATATATTGAAAATTGAGAAGGCATATTTTGCTTAAAAATATATTAAAATATTATATATTTTTATTTTTTAATATTATTACATCAAAATAATTGGAAATTATTTTTTTTGCTGGATGTTTCTGCTTCTTCATGGTTCTCATCATTCCCTCCCTTCCTCTTCAAGAACTTTCTTGTCCTCAAGGTCAACTTCCGGGAACTGCAAATTCATTACTGAAAGTCCAATAGTAAAAAAGACAGAAGCTATTCTCTGTATCTCTCTCGGAGAGGTAGCACTATACATCATGTCCCTCGTTTCGTCTTCTTCTTCCTCCAAATCACCCCACGTTCCATGAGAACTCTAGCAGCAGGACTGTTATTGTAGATTCTGCCAGATGGTGAAGGAAAAGTTGTCAATCAAGTTTTTGCCTTTTCTGGCATCATCCAACATTTCAGTTCCTTAATAGGCAATGTACAAAAGTTTGCTCTATTTATTATTTAATTTCTGGCATAAGCTTGCTCTTGAAAGGTCTCTCTCTGCCAAAATACCATTTCATTTCCATCAATGCTCTCTTATTTCTTCCCAGCCTTTGAAAACAGCTCTCTATATATATGACTTGTTTTTCATGCTATTTTCCGGTGTTGCTTTTGTTGTGCATACTGGACCGAAAGCAAACACAAAATAAAACACAAACAACAGATTTACGTGGTTCCCCAAAACCAGGTATGTCCACGGAGGCAGCAGATTGTATATATTTGGAGGAATAATACAAACACTCAAACTCAACCCCAATACAGACTCAAAACCCAATGTTTCTCTCTATACTCGGTGTTTCTCTCAAATCTGTATTTTTCACTCTCACAGTTGCACTTACTTGCACTCACCACACCTTCCTCTGCACTTGACACTTCCTCTCTTCTTCTCTCTTACTCTCTCGTCTCTGTCTTTATAGGAGAGCTTTGGCAGCACCTTGATGAGAAGTGATAATGGTCAAAAAGCAAGGAGAGAGTGGTTGATAGTGGTTGAGTAAAGGAGAGGGTGGTTGAGAAAATGTTGACAATTGCAAATGTTGACAATTTGCTACAGCTTTATCGATAAGGCATGCACTCTTCCTTCGCTTCCGATCTCTTCTTCTTCTGAGTCCATGTATGTTTTGCAGGAGAATCTCGAGTTTCCTGTTTTCGTTACCTATTCTTCATGGCGTTTTCTTCTATTGCTTTATCCATCAGGTATGCACTCTTCTTTTGCTGGAAAAGTTTCTATTCAAGTTATTCCTCAAATGCTGTCACTAGCCATCAATTTCCCTACTCGAAAGTTCTTTCAGGCACAAAGCAAGGTTAGAGTTTTGCAGCTTTGATCACGCACCTTGGGGTGCTTTATCTCTTCATCTATGTATTCATGCGTGGTTTGGCCGGTGCTGCTTTGGTCATTGTTTATGAAACCTCAGGTTGGGTCATTGCTTTGGTCTAGGTAGCTTCTGCAGTTGGTTGGTGCTAGGACAGACGGAAATGATTGCCCTGGCTAGCCTTCAAGAACATTTGGGAATTTATTCGGCCTGCAGATTTGGTATTTCATGATCATAATTGTTCTTACCTTACCTCATTTTCTAGCCTCCCTTTGCATTATTAGGATTATCCATCTCCCTTTCGTCTGATGTTGACTCCTCATGAACAGCAAATTATCCAAATATTCAAGATTTTCCCTTCTGCGTGGCCAGTCTGGCTGTCCCGCTGGTTTCAAAATCATAAAACAGTGACTAATCCTCTCATTAAACCATTTATAAGCCACCCAATTATGTTTCCATTTCAAATAAATCTTATTTTAAATCCATTTGCTACATGCATCTCAACATTCTCTTTGATGAGATACTTCACCATGGCAGATATGATTCTCCAAGGAACTTGATTGATAGTATGCAAAAAAATGATCTTGATTCTTAGGCTCTGGTGTGACCTAAAGAATTGACAAAATATTGTTATTCCAGATGAAATTAAGCTGTACTGTAATGATTGATTGCAGGCATCAAGATTTCTTCCAAGGTTTTCAATACTCTTCGTGATCGAATCAACAACATCTTCAACTCCTTGATATGGAGGATTGAATTAGGTACATGAGAAAAATCTTGAATATTTGGATTACCAGCAAACACTGCTATGGTTTCTGCAAAAACAATCATTTGATTCCCATTATCACTATGCAAGTCCCAAGCAAAAATTTGCGGAGCATTTTGTAAACTCAAAGCTGCAGTAAACAGTTATTCATTATTCAGAAAAAGGGTATTGTCCCCGGCGAGGAGAATGTGCCTGCCTTGCGTGGAGCCTCAGAAGAAACCAGAGCTCCTTTGTAGCGGCACTGTAAGCCGGTCTGGAAGCTTTGGGGGAGGATCATGCGGCGGTGGGACACTGAATGGGCAATACCGGATTCAGTGGATAGTTTATTTGTAAGATGAAAATAACAGAGCTCTTCCGATTGCCCTTGGAGGTTACAAAATGAGCTCAATAGCATTTCAAATTTATGCAAAATGGAAATGCATAAATATGAATTTTCACGGATTTGTTTTATGTTTTTCTTATTATTACTCCAACCAATTATATTTTATTATTTTGTATTTTTTTTAAATGCTAGCCAAAAACAATCACAACAAAGTTTGTTCTAGCTCGATATTGTGTTCCAGGTAAATTATGAATTTTATCTTTTATTTAAAATATTATATATATATATTTTGGATTGTTTTGATATATTTATATCAAAATTAAATTTTTTTTAAATAAAATAAATATTATTTTATATAATTTTTTTTAAAAATAACTAGTGATGAGATACTGAAAATGCAGTCTGAAAATATAGTTGAGTCGTGACAAAACTCTATAGGTTATAAGCCACTTTTTTTATTGGCTAACATCTTCTATAAAATCTGATTATTACAATTAAAACCTCCACGAAGGTGTTTAAAAGTAAGTTGTAATATGTTTTTTCAATTAAAATTTAATTTATTTTGTTTTAAATTTAATTTTTAATATTTTATATTAATTTAATATACTAATAAAAAATAAATTATATATAAAAAATTATAATTGAATTAACTTGTTGAGATGAATGATAAGTACCAAGGTTTTAATAAAAATGAAAGGAATTTACTACGTATAATTTGATAAAAAAAAATATAAATTAATATGTGACTAGATCAGTTTTAAAAAAATATAATTAAAATCTGTTATTTTTTAATTGTTTTTTCAAAGTATTATTATTTTTATAAAATAAAAAAAATGAATTGAACTAAGAAAAACACAGCAAGTCTGGTCATATAAGACGATGTCGTTTAAAAAACCTAAACCAGTCAAAGCAAGAGCAAACCAAGTTGTCTTTCAGTTAATGCAATTATGCAACGGTCGATTTTTTATATATATAATAAATCCAGCCTCTCTCTCTCTCAAAATCTCAACATTTTTCAATTTCAAAAGAAAACCTCTCTCTCTCTCTCGCTCTCGCTCTAGTAAGTAGAAGAAAAGAATTTGTACACTTTTAGCCGTTCAAATTCTCTGTAATAAGGTTTGATTCTTCTTGTAATCATATGGAATTACAATTTCGATCAAAGAGAGAGTCTTCATCAGGTACCCATCTCTCAATCTCCTGCTTTAAATATATAATTCTTCATCAGGTACCCATCTCTCCATCTCCTGCTATAAATATATAATTTGTTCTTCTTCTCTGTGAATTTTGCTTTATTATGGTCAGTCTTTGATGGGTCTTTAATTCTTTCTGATTTTTGTGATTATGTTATAGTAACTTTTATGTAAACTTTGCTATTTTTCCCAGTTTGATGTGTTTTTAATTTTATGTTCATTGTAAATTATGATTTCTTGAATTTATTAAGGGGTTGGATAATTTCCAGAGTTAAATTTTGTATCTTTTAGATTTCAAGGTGAGTGTTTTCTTTTATTTACCTATTCTTTCAAAAAAATCGAACTTGAATTTCTGTTAATTTTATATTAACGTTTCCCTCTTGCTCTTGATGCAGGTTAAAAGACCTAAGCAGATCAATAAATACAGTCAATTGAACCAAAAGAAAAAGATCAAATTTAAAACTTGATTGAAGTGGTACGATCACTTTGTTTCTTGATAGGTCTTTTTTGTTGTAATGATCGTGTTTCAATTTTTAAGCATAAATGCAAAATTGAGCTACTGTTTTTGTTAATTGTAAAACCATGATTACTCAGAATTTTTTACAATTAATTGCAAAATCTTCAAAATTTTATTCCTGCATGTTGGCTTTCCTGTATTAGAAGATACAATTTTCAAAAAAATATTCAACTGTTCTCCTAATTTAGCAATGAAGAATCAGATTTTTGATAATGAAGATGATTTTTCTCTTTTGGATTCACTGAATGCAGTTGTAAGTAGCCAATACTGGTATAACTATCACTCATAGTCGTTGTTATTGGACCAACGTTGTTATATTGCTGTTGGTGTGGCTTTAGGGAATTATGTTTGTGTGCATTTGTCTCTTCTTTGAATTCTGAATTTCTGCTCTGGGATAAAGGGAATGAGAGCTGATGGACCAGCATTTCAAGTTATTTTGTCTATTCAAACATAAAAAAAGGTGCTAAAATAAATAGCATTTTTTAGTAAAATGATTTCATAAATCACCTCTGTAACACCATTCTTTACTTCAAAGTTGATTATTGCTTTGGCATGGGCAGGGGTGTTGGGGGTCAGTTTCTTTTCTTTTTGCTTTTCGATTTCGATTTCGCTTTGAAGTCTTACTTCTGATATTATTTGAAGAAACCCAGCTAAGCTAAAAATTATCGTGCTGCTTCTTTGAATTGTGGGTTTCTTATTTGATTGGAATAGGTAGTTGGGTTGGGAGTGATTTCTGCCTTGCCTAATTTTCTTATAGAGTTGTCCTTAATTTCTCATAGCTAAACATTGCTTTATCACTGCTATTTATCCAAAACCAATTTTGAATCTTCCGCCCATCTTTTTTTTCATGTATTTTCTGGGTTCTTTTCATGTAACTTTTTTATATATAAATAATACTTTGCTTGGACAATAAAATCATTGAGAAATTCGTAGAACCTAAGGAATGAAGAAGCTAACAATCATCACTTTGCCATTCTCATAGGGCCAGGGATATGGTAAATTAATTTGCTGATGTGATATGATATTTCTCTTTTAGACTTGTATTTGGAATTGATTTTTTACAAATACATGGTTGAATATACTGGTGAACTTGTCAAACCTCCAGTAGATCATGGGAGAAAGCCCTCTATATACAATTCATTGGTGGTGCGTTTATGTTGAGAATTTTGCCGTTGTCCTTACGTATTTGTCATCTAGCACAACTACAAACTATCATCCTAAAACTAATGTGATTATTTCTGAAAGGTTAATTGCTTACTGTGTCGAAGTCCTCTACAAAGCTGTTGAGATCGAAGTTTACCTCTTCTTTTCCTTGTTAATGTAAGGCGTGCTGGGATTTGTATGTTTAGATCAAACTTTATAGCATTTGATTAATCATAAGGGCTGAAAGTGTTGCTCATCTGATTAATCATCACTCGTGTGAGGTGTGGTATCATCTGTTCATCCTGTTTAATAGTCTTTCTATTACATATGAAAAGGGCTGAAAGTGTTGCTCATCTGATTAATCATCACTCGTGTGGGGTGTGGTATCATCTGTTCATCCTGTTTAATAGTCTTTCTATTGCATATGAAAATATGGATAGAAAAGGTCGATGCCATTTATGATTTATAGAAAAGCTTTATGATTAAGTTTTGACAGATAAATTTCATCCAACGTTATAGCATTTTTCCCTCTTTAACTTCTCAAACTTGCTTGCTTGGAGTTGAAAGGTCACATGGATAATATGCTTCTAATAATATTATTTATAGATACATTGATTGTGTGGATGTTAGGAATTATGTTTGTTGGCTTTTATCTCTTCCTTTGACTTCTCTGAATTCTTGCCCGAATCATGGGAATGAGAGTTGATGGAGCAACTCTTCAATGTGTTATTTTTCTATGCAAACATAAAAAATGACACTACTATAAATATCATTTTTGTTTTAATAAAAATAACATTTTTTTAGTAAATTGATTTCATAAATCACTTTCATGTTTTCCCATAAAATACCCTAAAACTCTAAAATACTTTTTTAACCCTAAAATACCCTAAACCCTAATACCCAAAAAAGAAAAAAAAAAACCATAAAAAACCAGAACCCTAAAAAATCCTAAAAATCTTCAACCATAAAATAACCCAAACACTAATACTCAAAACCCTAAAATATAAACAATAAAATACCCTAAACACTAAAAAACTCTAAACCCTGACCCTAAAAATACCCTAAACCTCCAAAAAATATTTAACCCTAAAAATACCCTAAACCTTAAACCTCCAAAAAAACACTAAACCCTAAAAATACTCTAAACATTAAAATACTTTTTTTCTAGGAAAGTTAAGATTATTAAATAATAAAATACCCTAAACACTAAAAAACCTAAACTAAACCCTAAACCCTAAATAATAAAATACCATAAACCCTAAAAAACCCTAAACATTAAAATACCCTAAACCCTAAATAATAAAATACCCTAAACCCTAAACACTAAAAAACCCTAAACACTAAAAAATCCTAAACCCTAAAAAACCCTAAACACTAAAATACCCTAAACCCTAAACACTAAAAAACCCTAAACTCTAAACTAAAACCTAAAAAACCCTAAACCCTAAACCCTAAACACTAAAAAACCTAAACCCTAAAAAACCCTAAACCCTAAATAATAAAATATCTTAAATCCTAAAAAACTCCAAATCCTAAACCCTAAATAATAAAATACCCTAAACCCTAAACACTAAAATACCCTAAACCTTAAAAAACCTTAAACCCTAAACTCTAAATAATAAAATACCCTAAACCCTAAAACCCTAAATACTAAAAAACCTAAACACTAAAAAACCTAAACCATAAAAAACTCTAAACCCTAAACACTAAAAAACCCTAAACCCTAAAAAACTCTAAACCCTAAACCCTAAAATACCCTAAACCCAAAAAACCCTAAACACTAAAATACGCTAAACCTAAACCCTAAACCTTAAACTAAAAAACCTAAACCCTAAACACTAAAATACCCTAAAACTCTAAACACTACAAAACCTAAACCCTAAAATACCCTAAACCTAAACACTACAAAACCCTAAACACTAAAATACCCTAAACCCTAAATAATAAAATACCCTAAACCCTAAAGAACCTTAAACACTAAAATACCATAAACCCTAAACACTAAAAAACCTAAACCCTAAAAAACCCTAAACATTAAAATACCCTAAACCCTAAAAAACCCTAAACTCTAAACACTAAAAAACCTAAACCCTAAACACTAAAATACCCTAAACCCTAAAAAAACCCTAAAATACCATAAATAATAAAATACCATAAACCCTAAAACCCTAAAATGCCCTAAACAACCCTAAAATACCCTAAACCCTAAACAATAAAATACCCTAAACCCTAAAACACTAAAATACCTAATACATACCATAAACCCCAAATACATACCTTAAACCCTAAAATACGATAAAAAACCCTAAACCCTAAAAATACCACAAACTCTAAAATACTCTAAACCTCATAAACTCTAAACCCTAAAAAATCCCTAAACACTAAAATACCATAAACCCTAAACCCTAAACAATAAAATACCCTAAACTCTAAACCCTAACTAAACCTTACATTTCAAGCTAATAATAACCATAAACTCTAAAATACAATATACCTTTAAAAAAAACCCCAACTCCTAAAAAAAAACCTAACTCCTAAAATATCTTAAACACTAACTCCTAAAAAAATTCTATATTAGCACTATTTTATAATATGTTTGACAAAATTGTAAAGTCTTGAAAAATAATAATTAATGGCTTCTTGTTGTTGTTTTTTTTAGTGGAAATGATATATCACAAAAAAGGATTAATTTTTTCATGTATTTATTTCTTTCGTTTTTTTATTGATCAAGTTAAAATGTTTGTTTTCTCATTTGGTTTTCTAAGTGAGGTCCAGGACCAACATTCATAAAAAAAAACAAGTATACAACCCTTGAATTATTTAAAATATGCTCTCCCACGATGATATTATGATTAGCTTACTTTATCATTTTGCTCTTGTATTAAAAAATGTCTCCACATTAAAAATTTATTTAACAACTTTTTATACTTATAAATTTGGTTCAATTAAAACGATCAGTGGTTAATTGTTATCCAATTGCTCCATTGATTGGGTACAATTTGGATAAACAATTTTCATATAAAATGACTTGAAAAGGTGAAAATATTCTTGGTAGCACTGATATTATCTTGCCAGGAAATCAATGTCGAGCGTCTCAAAGTCATCTTGGTAGAAAAAGACATAAAAAGCATCCCCAAGTGCCTCAATCGACAAGATGCAACCTTCCATTTATTAGTGAAGAAAAACCACAGCAAGAATGGGCCCTTCTTGTATGAGGAAAAATAATTTAGGTGAAGAAAAGGTACCAAATAATGGAGCTAATTTCTACTTGGTTGTTTTATTAATTTGACTAGGGACATCGTCATGTTGTTGTTTGCAAAACATTCCAAAATTAGTTAAATATTTAAATGTTCAGATCTTAAACAATTCATCTTTATCATAATACTAACATAAGTACAAGAATTTCATTCTTTCAAATAATCTATTTGAATTAAAATTATTAAATCCAACTAGGTTCGATTGACAAGTTAGATGAGTTAGCTCTAATTAATCTAAAATTATATTATTTTATATAAAAAATATTCATCTTAGTTTTCATCACCAGATAAACAAATCAGTTCCTTCAATTTAGTTTAAAACTCGATTCAGGAGAGGTTAGGTGCCGGGTTGATTTGCCGAAATACTAATCTAAGTTAGAATCCGAAGTGATATATATGGAAAACGAAACCTCGACCCTTAATACTTGAGCCAGAGGTAAAAGTGAAGTATTATGATCACAGTGTATGAAGTGAAGTCAGCATCATTAATTTCAGTGAAGAAACATGAATGGTGCCTGTGTCTGAAGAAAATGGAGCAAGCCTTCATCGATTTTGAGTTTCCAGTTTCCAAATCGATGCAGGTGATGGAAGGAATCAATGCTTCAATCTGCATTTCTTTGCCGGCACGATTTAGTGAGCCTCCCTATGTAGAAATTTGATAAGAAACATGCTACACTTTAATTAATTAACTATTTTTGCTGCATTTATGTAATCTGTTTGTTTTTTAGTTTTAAAAATATTTTTGAAAAGGGTTGAATTTTTTTATTTTTTATTTATTTTAAATTAATAATTTTTTTAATATATATATATATATATATATATATATATATATATAGCTTTGAGTGCACTCATATCATTTTAATATACTAATATTAAAAAAAAAATATTACTTTGAGTGCTAGAGAAATATATGTGAACATGCCTCCTGCATTAACTTTCTCAAATGAGAGTAGCAAAAGTGTGCTTGGTTTTGTTAAGGTGGCTTTTCAAGATTTTAAAATAGAAGGGCTTGATTTTCAAATGATGTGATTTTACCGTCTTTATCAAAATTTTAAAAAACTCAATTCAACAACCTTTTCTTCCTGGGTCAAAAAGCACTACCAAAAAAGTGTCTTGTAAAGTGGAATCAAATTTTATATATTGTTATAAAATTTAATAAAATTAAATGGTTAATTCGATGATTTATCAGTGTGAAACTTGACTAATGTTAAATTTTATATCGAATCAGATTGAGAGTTGATTCAATCAAACCTAATTAACCCAATAAAATAATTTATAATTTGATTATTTGGCCAAAATTTAAGCGAAAGTTAATTGAATTTTTTTGTTTAAATCAAAATAATGTTTTAGATAAATTCATGTCAATTCGGATAGACCTGCATAACCTTTATCCAAACCTTGAAACTAGACTTGGAACTATGCTCTTTTTATACGCTATCCATTCCTCAAGCCGATAAAAAGCATATTGTTGATTCCAAAGTTAGAGATTTTATAATGATTTTACTGTTTATCGTAAGACTTGAGATCATGATTTTGTAATTACGACTGATAAAGAAGAATAGATCAATAATTAATTATTAGACTAGTGATTGATTGCTACAGCATGGTAACCAAAATTCAAAAGGTGAGTGGTGTCTATTAACTAACAAAGAAAGTGATTGTCTAGTGGGGTTGCAATCAATTTTGTTGGGATATTTCATTTTAGAATTTTTGAGATCTTTTCATGATCTTAAAGAGTTTAGGCGCAAACTGTATTTCATAAAAATTTAATTTTTTTGTTAAAAATTAATTATTATTATTTTGTATATTTTGGATCATTTTGATGCATTTATTTCAAAAATAATTTTTTAAAAATAAAAAATATATCATTTTGATATATTTCAGCACGAAAAGCACTTTAAAAAACAATCGCAACCACATTTTCAAACAAATTAGGTTATTTTCGAATTCAAGAGTAAGATTGAGGGCCAACATAGAATTCATTGTACTTTTAAGCAAATTAATGATGTATCATAAATAACTAATATAAATCTTGGAGGAATGAAATATATATTTTTTTCTATGTAAAAGCTTTGAATTTAAGGATATATTTTATAAAATTAAAAATGGAGGACTAAAATGGATGCCATATCTCTAGACAGCAATAAGTTCTGTCCCATCCTCAACTTTTCTCATTTCTAACTCGGAGAATTTTATTTATTTTTAAGTGGGAGGATTTAAAAGAAAATGAGAGATGAAAGATACCATTTTAGATCAATCAACGACTTTTATGATCTAATTGGAGAAAAATGGAGCAGAAGGGAAAGAAAGTTTATTTATTTATCTTTTTGTAAAAGACCTCTAGGCATATATTCGGGTTCATTGGTTCCTAAAATTGTAAAATTATCTCGAATACAATTCCTCGTTTTTTTTTTTTTATTTATCTAGAGAAAGCAATTCATCTTTTTATAATGGAAGGAAAAGTTGCTCGTCTAGTAGGTTTTGCTCTTCTAGTAGGTTAATAAGATGCTGAAGCGCTTCTTTCAGTAAATTAAAATGATATAAAATAAATAAATTTAAAATAAAAATATTCAAAGAATAATAAAATAACAGTGTAGCTGCAACACCAAACAACCTTAAATATATGTATAGGTTATGGTTGCTTTTCAAAGTATTTTTCATGTTGAAATGCATCAAAAAAATATATTTTTTAATTTTTTAAAAATTATTTCTAAGATCAGCGTATTAAAACTATCCAATACATACTAAAATAAAAAATTTCACAAAAAAAATTGAATTTGTTGAAAAAACGGGTTGGCCCGTGTTTCCAAACCCAACCTAAAGGTTGTTTGGTGTTACAATTACACTGTTATTTTATTATTCTTTGAATATTTTTATTTTAAATTAAATTTTTTTGATATTTTTATATTATTTTGATGTATTGATATAAAAATATTTAAATAAATTTAAAAATATTATTTTAATATATTTTCAAGTAAAAAAAACATTTTAAAATACAATCTCTACTACAACATGTATTAAAAATGATGCATTTTCGAGGCTTGAAATGGGAGAGATGGGAAATAATATCATCATTTTTATTCAATAAAATACAAAAATGAATGAATGACTCATTCAATCAACTATATATAAGAATCGAACAAGGAAAAATCTTAAAAATACACATATATACATACATATATATATATATATATAGTTAATTAATACACATTATAAATATTATATAGTTGTACATGTATCTCGATAAAAAAACGAAAAAGCTATAGCTTATTCTTAACCTAGCTTTTCAAAATACAAAAGCTAAGAAAGAGCCCGCATGATTCAACATGACAAAATCATATCCCAATATGTGAATTGCTGTATTCCAAAACCCCACGTCCACGAGCTATCATAGGCTTGAAGCATGGTACTTTGCTGCAAGTGAGACAGATTCCATTTCTGAAAATACTTTTACAGAGCACTTGCGAAGAACACCATTTGTCAAAAAGGGGAGGAGGAGACCTCTCATGTTATTGGCTCACGGCACCATTCATGCACCAGGAACAATCATGAGTACTCTGTACAAGAGGGGAAAAGAAGAGTTAGATCTGCTTCTGCAATCAAAAGTTCCTTTTCTGCCATGATTTTCAACAATGGCAGCCATCCTTTTCTGGAGCAAATCTGTATCGAATTCACGTGTTCAAGCTCTCTGTAGTCTGTACTTGTAACTATTCCCTCACTTTGCTTTTTTGACTACTTACTCCCACTAACCCAACCACTTTTGTCTCGAATCGATCATTACATGACAGGAGGGAGGTTATAATCAAGAAACTTGACTCGTCGACAACTATTTTCGGGTTCTCTTTTAATGGTCTTGTTATTCTCGAACAAGTTCTTCAACTTTAAGATTATATTTTAATGTATTTGTACATGATTTTTAAAATAGTTATTAAACTATGTTTCTTTCAATTCGACGGATAAACTCGGAATCTGTACTAGCTTGGATTAGGTTTCTTATTATCGCATAGTTTTACACATGGACTCGTTCAAACCATGACCCGGTTGATTTCGTGAAACTTGAATCAGGCCTGGTGAGATCAATTTTAAAGATTTCTTTTAATGGTTATATTGTTTTGGGATTGACTCATCAATCTGAAAACCCGAGCCCTCAACTAGATTATATCCAAAGTTGGATATGATGATTATGTATGTTGGAGAGTATGATTGTGATTATTCTTATCGTGTTGGAAAGTTAATATGCCTATATATATATACACCCATTAATATCCATTCATGTATATATAATATTAAGTTTCTATGCTTTATTAAGAGCGTGTTAAAGAGTATGATTGTGGTTTTTTTTCAAAGTGTTTTTTACTTAGAAATATATCAAAATAATATTTTTTAGTTTTAAAAAATTATTTTTGACATCAGCGCATCAAAATGTTAATTTAAAGCAAAGAAAAAAATAAAATAAAATTTAAATTTTTTTAAAAACACTTTCAAAACGTAAAAACAAACAAGATCTAAATATATAGCTCATTTTATTAACGTGTAAAGATATAAAAGACCAAATCAACCTGGATTTTTGACCAAATTATTTGTTTTTTTTGTTTTTTCAACTCAAACTAGGTCTGCTGGGATCAATTTTAAAGATTTCTTTTAGTAGTTGTATTGTTTTGGGATTGACTCATCGATCTAAAAACCTAGCTATGAACTAGATCATACCTAAAGTTGGATATGATGACTATGTATGTTTGAGAGTGTGGTTGTGATTACTTTTCAAAGTGTTTTTTCATGTCAAAATACATCAAAATAATATTTTTTTTATTTTGTAAAAATTATTTTTGAGATCAGGACATCAAAACAATCCAAAACATACAAAAAAAAATTTAATTTTTTATATAAAAAAAATAAATTTATTAAAAACATGGGTTGACCCACGTTTCCAAACACTTTCATGTTTTTAAGCAAGTTATCGTTGTCTTATATTAATGCATTCACATAATAATAATTTCTTGCTAAAATGAAACGATAAATAATAGCATAGAAACTCATTATGAGAAACAAAATCAGTGACCATGTGGAACGACGATATCCAGCAACAATAGAGCTCGATGCTTACCAACTAATGTAAAGATTTCCTTTCTTTGCTGCAAAGGGAATCCAACTTTGCGTGTTCGATGGCAACTCTTGAACAACAACTTGTAGCTTCATGGCTGGCTTGCCAAAACTAATCTCATATACATAATTATCAATAATTCTTATCGTGTTGGCAAGTTAATATGCCTATATATATACACCCATTAATATCCATTCATGTATATATAATAATGAGTTCCTATACTCTATTAAAAACGTGTCAGAGAGCATCATTATAGTTGCTTTTCAAATTATATTTTGCTCGGAAATATATCAAAATAATATTATTTTAATTTTAAAAAATTATTTTTGACATCAGCTGTTAATTTAAAATTAAAAAAATTTAATCTTTTTAAAAACACTTTTAAAACATAAAAACAAACAAGATCTAAATATATAACTCATTCTATTAATGTATAAAGATATAAAAAACCAAATCAATCTAGGTTTTTTTGTTTTTTCAACTCTATCTAGTTTAAATTTCTTCTCAAATCTTTTTGAAAAACAAATAAATAAATTCTGTAAAGCTGTCCCTTGCATCCTGATGAATGATGACACAAACAGCTAGCATGCATAATTTCAGTAATTAATTACATGATGCCCAGGCAAGAAAAGTCCCATCGCCATTGTTAAGCTTTTCAAAGTTCAAACTTGGAAGTGTTTGGACATCATGCAGAGGGCAAGGCCCTAGCTAGCTAGCATGCATGCTTTTCATTTGTTTTCCTCTCATCATGCTTTTCTTCCCTTGCCAATGACAGGCATGCATGTTTTTCGTTGTATTCTCTCGACTCTCTTTCACATTGACCCCTCTGCAGTACTTTAATTTACTGTTACAAAGTTTCTGTTTTTTTTTTTTTGTCTTTTTTAGAATTTAATGTACACAACTGCTTTGTCTTTATATTTTAAAAGAATTTTTAAAAATAATTGAATTTTTTATTTTATTTTCTTGTTTTAAATTAATTTTTTTAATGTTTTTATATTTTTTAATGTGTTGATATTAAGAATATATTTTAAAGATTATATTAATGTATTTTCAAACGAAAAATACTTTAAAAAGCAACCGCTACAATAATATTAAACTAGCTTTTATAAAGCTTGACTAGTTCTGGTAGGTCTATTCGGCCTGAGCCTCTCAAATATATATATATTTTTTTAATTTTTTCACTAAATTAACATTATTTTAAGTTTTTTAAAGAATAAAACGACTTTATTTCAAGGTTTTGTTTTTTTAAAAAAACATTGACGATGGTGAACTCACCTACTAGTGTCCATAATCTTGTATTTTCACATTGATACATTTTTATATACCCTATGAGTTTTTGTAAACTTGCATTTGCATCTTATAATTGAATTTAGTATATCTAGAGAATGAATCCAAGTTAATCTAAAATTACATTATTTCAAGATTTTTTTTTAAAAGAAGTCAAATATTATTTTATTTTAAAAAAATATATATAATCCAAGTCTTGATTATTTCAATTTAATTTTTATATAATGTTTTTCGACTCGAATCTGGCTATTCATGTGGATAAACATATAAAATGCAATCCAATAAAATAAAAGTTAGGAAGCAAACAGTGGGATTGATAATTAAATGCTAACTCTTTAATGAGATTGAATTTGGTGGCACTATTTAGTCATGTAATTGAATATATTTTATTGGTTAACTACAAACCTAATTGAAGAACCCTAGTCTTCAATGTAGGCATAGAATGAAAGAAACATCCAAAATTCTTTCTTCTATTGCCTCTCCCACTGACTCCATAGTTTCCATTGATCCCATGCAATCTAACATGTAGGCCTCACTTTTTGTCCCAAGAAAATCCAAGACCCCAAAATCTTTCAAAGTTAATTATAACTTAGTCCCTGTAGTTTATCAAAACTAATTTATTAGTCTTCATGATTTTAAAAGCTATGTCTTCAACCCTCATGTGTTTTTTTTGCTGGTCTTTGTCTAGAGATTTAAGGTGCGGAACACAAATCTAAAACTATTTTAAAGATGTTTTAGAGTGTAATAATAATTATTTTTAAAAATGTTTTTTTTTATTTGGAAATATATTAAAATAATATTTTTTATATTAATATATCAAAATGATATGAAAACACCAAAAATATTAATTTAAAACAAATAAAAAAATAAAAAACTTTAATTCTTTATAAAAATATTTTTAAAACATAGAAATAATCAATCAATTTTAGGTTTGCATCATGTCATATTTGAGCTGAAAGCACTGGACCCATGACCCAAATTTTTCAAACAAAGTTAGGTGGGGTTCATGTTTGCCACCTTTGCTATGGATTATTTAACTATTTGTAATCATATAAGGACTGTTTCATTTGATTTGATAAAATTTAGGGACTGATCTTATAGTTTACTCCATCTTCCCCTTCAAAACCCAAATCTCTCAAGGCTCAAACCTCAACACTTCCCATTTTCCCTCTCTTTCTCTCTCTAAAATAACAAAGGGCAAGACATGTTTTTCTACCTTTCCGTTCTCTTTCTCTCCCTACTCTTCACATCCCACTCACTGAACCAGGACGGCCTGTTTCTCCAGCGAGTCAAACTCGGTCTCTCCGACCCAGCTCATTCCCTCTCTTCTTGGAACGACAGGGACGACACTCCATGCAACTGGTATGGTATCACATGCGACAACTCGACTCACCGAGTCAGTTCAGTGGACCTTTCCAGCTCGGAGCTCATGGGACCCTTCCCTTACTTCCTTTGCCGCCTCCCCTTTTTGACGTCGATCAATCTGTTGAACAATTCCATCAACTCATCTCTCACCGATGACATTGCCACCTGTCAGAATCTCGAGAGCCTTGACCTGAGTGACAATCTCTTGGTGGGCTCCATTCCCGCGTCACTTTCCGAGTTGAGAAACCTCAAGCACCTCAATTTGGAGTATAACAACTTTTCCGGTGTTATTCCGCCGAAGTTCGGTCTGTTCCAGAAACTGGAGTGGATTTCACTTGCTGGGAACCTGCTCACTGGGTCCATACCGAGTGAGCTTGGTAACATTTCCACTCTCCAGCATCTTCTAGTGGGTTATAACCCTTTTGCACCGAGTAGGATACCGAGTCAGTTCGGTAACTTGAGTAACCTGGTGGATCTCTGGCTAGCTAATTGTAACCTCGTGGGTCCGATTCCTGAGAGTTTAAGCAAGCTAACTCGGTTGACCAATCTTGATTTCTCATTGAATCGACTAACTGGGTCGATACCGAGCTGGCTTACTGGATTGAAGAGCATTGAGCAAATTGAGCTCTATAACAACTCCTTATCAGGTGGATTGCCTCTGGGATTTTCGAATTTGACCATGCTGAGAAGATTTGATGCCTCAACGAACCAGTTAACTGGGACCATCCCTACTCAGTTGACTCAGTTGGAGCTCGAGTCCCTGAACTTGTTTGAGAACAGACTTGTAGGGACTCTGCCAGAGAGCATAGCAAACTCACCAAATTTGTATGAACTCAAATTGTTCAATAATGAACTTACCGGTGAGTTACCAAGTAAGCTCGGGCTTAACTCACCATTGAAGTGGTTAGATGTTTCGTACAATAAATTCTCCGGTAACATACCGGGGAATTTGTGTGCAAAAGGTAAGTTGGAGGACTTGATTTTGATTTACAATTCGTTTTCCGGTAAAATCCCGGAGAGCCTGGGAAAATGTGATAGTTTAGGCCGGGTTCGGTTAAGGAATAATGGGTTTACAGGCGCTGTGCCTGAGGAGTTCTGGGGGCTGCCGCAAGTTTACTTGTTTGAGCTTGAAGAGAATTCATTTTCCGGGAAAGTCTCTAATAGGATTGCCTCTGCTTATAATCTATCTGTGTTGAAGATTTCGAAAAATAAGTTCTCGGGTAATTTACCAATGGAGATTGGTTTTCTAGGCAAGTTGATTGAGTTTTCGGCGAGTGATAACATGTTTACAGGTCCAATTCCGGGGAGTATGGTTAATTTGAGCACCCTGAGTATGCTTGTGCTTGGTGACAATGAATTGTCTGGTGGGCTTCCGGGTGGGATTCAGGGTTGGAAGAGCTTGAATGAGCTTAATTTGGCGAATAATAAGCTTTCTGGCCCGATCCCGGATGAGATTGGGAGCTTGCAAGTGCTTAATTATCTTGATCTGTCCGGAAATTACTTTTCGGGGAAGATTCCGATACAATTGGAGGATTTGAATCTCAATCTGCTGAACTTGTCGAACAATATGCTTTCGGGGGCGCTCCCTCCACTTTATGCTAAAGAGATGTATAGGAGTAGCTTTGTGGGAAATCCAGGTTTGTGTGGTGATTTGAAGGATCTTTGTCTGCAGGAGGGTGATTCGAAGAAGCAGAGTTACTTGTGGATTCTTCGGTCGACTTTTATACTTGCTGTGGTAGTGTTTGTTGTTGGTGTTGTTTGGTTCTACTTCAAGTACCAGGATTTCCAGAAAGAAAAGGAAGTTGTTACTATATCGAAGTGGAGATCGTTCCATAAGATTGGTTTTAGTGAATTTGAGATCCTTGATTTTCTTAGAGAAGATAATGTGATTGGAAGTGGAGCTTCTGGGAAAGTCTACAAGGCAGTGCTTAGCAATGGTGAGACCGTGGCAGTGAAGAAACTAGGTGGAGAGAGCAAGAAAGACAATACAGATGGCAGCTCTGAAAAGGACGAATTCGAAGCAGAAGTTGAGACTTTGGGGAGGATTAGGCACAAAAACATTGTCAGATTGTGGTGTTGTTGCAATACCGGAGATTGCAAGCTTCTGGTATACGAATACATGCCAAATGGGAGCTTGGGGGACTTGTTGCATGGCAGCAAGGGAGGCTCGTTGGATTGGCCTACAAGGTACAGGATAGCTCTGGATGCAGCTGAGGGCTTGTCTTATTTGCATCATGATTGTGTTCCTCCGATTGTTCATCGGGATGTAAAATCGAACAACATACTGTTAGATGCAGAATTCGGTGCCAGGGTTGCCGACTTTGGGGTTGCTAAAGTTGTTCAAGGAGTCAACAAAGGAACAGAATCAATGTCTGTTATTGCAGGCTCCTGCGGCTATATTGCACCAGGTATTTCACTTGTGTCCGTATGAACTGTTAACATGAAGTGATTTGATCAAATTAAGCTTAGTTTTCGCTTGCTTTAGCTAATCGTTTAGGCTCCAAATCATTACTGTAATTGAATTTATCTGAACTTGATTGATGCAGAATATGCATATACTCTCAGAGTAAACGAGAAGAGCGACATCTATAGTTTCGGGGTGGTCATATTAGAGTTGGTGACAGGCAGACTCCCCGTAGATCCAGAGTTCGGAGAGAAAGACCTGGTGAAATGGATTTGCACCACCTTAGACCAGAACGGGATGGATCATGTAATCGACCCCAAGCTCGATTCACGTTACAGGGATGAGATTTCCATGGTTCTCGATATCGGTCTCCGGTGCACAAGCTCATTTCCCATCGGCCGCCCCTCAATGCGGAGGGTGGTGAAAATGTTGCAGGAAGCCGGCATGGGAGAGAAGCCTACAGCCGACAAGAACGATGAGAAGCCCTCTCCTTGTTACCATGAAGAAGTCTCCGATCAGGGAAGTTTAGTTCAAGAATTTAGAGTTCAGACTTGACTGAAGTAGCAGCTAGAGAGCACCTCTACTGAATCTTCATCCATGGCCTCGTGGTGTTTGATTTCTAGGGGAAGAGGGAAAGTGATTGATGTAACTATATGAGGTAGATTCAACATGCCATTGTTGAAAAGTATAGCTATGTTAAGACCACAGCTTAAGATGTCAGAAAGATTGTAACTGTCTAGTACTATTTTAGTTAGTGCTATCCTCTTTGGTTAGGTAATTGTAACATGCAGGGCATGTTTGTTAAAATGTGATAAATGAAGTTTTTTTTTAAAAAATGTTTTTTTGTTTAAAAATGTGTTGATACCTAACTCCCCCATGAAAATAATTTTCACAGAAAGCAAGATAAATCTTAATACCTAACACCCCCATGAAAATCAGCCTTGTCAAATTTCAAACATCTTTTCATTAGTAACAGCTGTTCTGCAATTTTATAAAAATAGCTTGATTATACGTTTACAATTGTTTTTTAAATATTTTTATATTAAAATATTTATTTTTAAAAAATTATTTTTAATATCAATATATTAAAATGATTTAAAAATAATAAAAACATATTAATTTAAAATAAATAAAAAATTAAAAAAATTAAAAATTATTTTTAAAACATAAAAACAAACGGCGATTCAATCTTTTTGTCTCCCATCTGGATCTTCCTTCCCTCTCCTTACTTGCTACTTCGGTTTAGCTTGTGCATGTCGAGACTGGAATCAGACTTCAAGTTTTTTTTTTAATTTATATAAAATAACTTGAAATAATATTGTTTTGAAATAAATATAATTTATTTGCAAGCTAGGTAAACCAAGAAGGGTGCCGATGGACATAGCTGAAATATTCCAAGCAGCAGGAGACAACTTTGGTAATTGAATGGAGAGAGGTGAAGGAAGGTGCTTGTCATGGCCGTCCCTCATTTAAGAGAAATGGGCCTCTTCTCCATTAAAGCAAAGCTTTGTAGGTGGGGGCTGGTGAAAGACCGACGACTATGTGCTTCTCCGGAAAATGACAACACTGACTCCTCTACTTCTTATTTCCACAAGTATTAAATGATGGACCGTGTTTGGACTGCAATTATGCCCTTCTACTATAAAGTTATTCAACTCTGTGGCTTAATTGGCCATCCCAAAATCTAATCTTCTGTGTTTTAAATTAAATTTGATTAAATAATTTTGATTCTTAGTTGATTTTTTTTAATACTTTCATTCTTTTGGTGTAATATAATTTAGAGTATATTTGATATTGTGGTAGCAGTTTTTTTTTAAAATATTTTTTAATTTGAAAATGCATGGAAATATATATATATTTTAAAAATTTATTTTTTACAATGATATACATATAAATTTTTATTTTTATTTTTATAAGAACACATTCTAACTACAAAAACAAACCGCGCTTGAGTCTTCTTTCTCTGTAAAAATAATTTGTTTGGGGGCTTTGAATTGTTTTATAATCAACAAAAACTAATAGAGAACTCAATTTTCTCTTTTTTAATTATTTACTCTCATTTTTTTTCCTTAAAAGCACACAAGTAACTTGTTTTTTTAGGCATCTCTAGCCCATTTAGCCTAGCCCATTTAGCCCAGCTCTTTTTGTTCATTAGCCCATTATCAATTGTGAAAAGCCCAATTTTCTCTAAAGTTTAATGAAACTTTTTGTTCGGCAATACAGCTGACTGTGATTTCGTAAAAAAATAGTTTTTTATTCTAAATTAATTTTTTAAAATTATTTTGATATGGTAATATTTAAAATAAATTTTAAAAAATTATTTTAATATATTTCTATGTAAAAAAAAAACACTACTATAAAACCAAAAACTAGCTAAGTACACAACTACACACTGTTATATTTATGCAAGGATGAGAACACAAACTTGATTTCTAGAAAACATATTTATTGAAAAAGACAGCCACGAAACCTGAAAAAAACTAGTTTTATTTTTTTAAAAAAATGTGAGAATACCTTGGTAAAAAAAAAAAAGTAAACACAATTACTATGCCAGACATGCCTCTACATGAAAAGAAAAGAAAAAAAGAAAAAACACATGCTTGACCCTTTTATCTTTCTTTTATTCTTTATTCTAGGCGAACTTAAAAAATGACGATGACGTAGAACATTGACATAATCCTGCATCTTTTGTACGGACATGATTTGATTTTACTAATTGAGCTTCCTAACTACAACAATTACATATGATAATTATGGGATGGCATGTTTATAAGCACAACCTTAACCAAATGTAGCATATGTTTGTACGGACATATCTTGTTTGATTAAAACAACTAGTTATATTCATGTAACGTTAGATTACAATATCAAAATATATGAGATGAAAATAATCTCTCTTTATATTTCAATTTTGCAGAAACATATATATATATATATATTATGTTTTAGTATTTTTTTTTCACAAAACATTAATTAAACGGAACCCAAGAAACTGAAAGATTCATAATATTGATTTATCAAGATTCAAACCTTAATCTACGTGAAATTCCATGGTTAGACTAACCCCTTCAAATTAAATAAATAAAGCAGCAACTCAAAGTAATTGATTTAGCAAAAGAACTCACAAAGAGTGGGGCAGATGATACCTTGATACTTGGACTAGGAATATTCAAAGGAGGAAATATTGCTGTATATATTTTTACTTAATTATGCTCACATCTCTTTCACTTTATGTTGTAAGCAGCTGGCAATAAATACACAACACAAGAATGGTCTTTAATCTTTATGCTTTGATTTTCTTTTCTCACAAGAAGGTAGATTTTGGCTTTTAACCGAAACGAATATTGCTTGAGATAGAGAACACAAGTATCGTAAAGGGCACCCCAAATTCTTACGGCCTCGTGATGCACGTTTTGCTCTTCAAAATCTAGGGGAAATTCATTAATTGAAGGTCGGATCTGTAGGTAGAATTTCCATTTTCTTTTTCTTTGTAATGGATTTTGATCAAAGATATGGTAGCAATAATTTAAAAGGAAAGTAAGTTCACGGGTTTTTTGGGTTTTTCCCGAGCTCATAGGATCGTTAATCAACCTGATTTTTTGAACGGATTATATTAATTAAATTTTTATTTTAATTTATATTGAAATTTAATCTAATCTAAATCTCGAGTTATTCAGTTATAAAAGAATTCATTGAGTAAAATCAGGTTTGAAAATGATGTAATAAAAGATAATGAAAACCAACTATTTGTGTGGGATTTCCTTTTTTTTTTTTTTAATGGAATTTGATGAAAGATATTGTAGCAATAATTTAAAAGAAAAGCAAGTTCACGTGTTTTGATGGTTTTTCCTAAGCTAACAAGGTCACAAGTTAATCTGAGTTTTTAAACTAATTACCTTGAATAATTTTTATTGTTATTTTTATTGAAATCTAGACAAATCTAAATCTCGGGTTATCCAATTATAAAAAAAATTGTAATAAAAGACAATAAAGACCAACTATTTGTGTGGGAACTAGACAATTCCAATGGTGTAAGAAATTTGTGTTGTCATTTTTTTAATTAAATTGTTCTCTCTTTATTTACACGAATGTCATAATACAAGGACATATAATTAATTCAGCTCAATAAATCTTTTGGCTTTAATTTTTTTTTTTCATGGAACAAGGGGCTGTACCAAATATGGAGCAGTGCATGCATGTAGGTAAGGGGCAAAAAACCAAGGAATTTAGCTGAGAAAGAGGTTGTCACTTTACTGTGATAGATAGGTTCCTTGCTTTACATGAGAAGTCTACGTGAAGAAATGGAATTATTTATTTGGCTGGACAATGGCTCTCTTAATATTTATTAATTATTATTCTATTTTATTGTATAATGTTAAATCTATCTCTTGAATAAACAGGTTGAATTAATATTTAATTAACTTGATATATCAAGTCTGCAGGTTAAATTGATATTTAATTAATTTAATATCAAGTCGTTCTAATTAAAATTTAATTTGATATTTTTTAAAATAATATTATTTTAATTTATTTTTTTTAAATATTGATTTAGATTAATCATGTGGTTTTATAATTTTAATCATAGATTGATAAATTTTGAGTTAGGTTTAATAATTATTATTTTATTAGTTTTTTTGTTATTTATTTTTTTCAATATTAAGGAGTTTATACATTAGCTTTGTTCACACTCTAGGTTGACATTGGAGCTGAAATCTCTCTCTCCCTCTCTCCCTCTCTCTCTCTCTCTCTCTATGAGGTGGTGAAATAGCTCTCACGCATCAGATTGCCCCATCTCCACTCAACCCTAACTAGCCATGATTAATATTTTATTTATTTATTTATTTTTAATTTTATTAATCTTTAAAACTTATTTCAAGAAGAAAAACATGCCTGTAGACGGAGTAAAAAGGACCCTAAAACTACATTTATTGTCCTACAAGTTTTCATAAGCATCCCATTTACATAAGCACACAACCAAACTTAAGATCCAAGCAACCCTAAAATTTTCCTTTCTTTGCAACATACTACTACTACTACATTTTTGGAAATTACACCATATTTTGATTTTCTAGGTATACCTCTCTCTCTCTCTCTCTCTCTCTCTCCTGAGAAAGGACAAAGAGGTGGTAGCGGGGAGGGGTGAGGAGAGGAGAGGAGAGTGTGCATGTTGTCTCATGCAAAAGTGGAGGAGAAGTTAATTCCTTCCCTGCCCTAAAGATCAAAGCTATTTATGTCTTGAAGAAAGACAATACATGCTTTAGAAGGAGACAAATTGCTTTTCCTTCTTTTCTTTCAAGCCCTTCGTGTCTCTCCTCCACACACACACACGCATCATACATAGTCTTTTGTCTATTTTGGAGTAGCAGTTGTCGAGGGAGAGAGCAAGAAAGAAAGGTGTGGAATATATGGGCATAAGAGGAAACCAAAGGAAATGACTTGGTGCAATGACTGCAACGATGTCCAAACAATTGAAAGAAGCTCACCTCCACCTTGTAATGCAAGTGTTATTGCTCAAAGACACAAAGAATGCTTGATTCGAAGTTGCCCTTCATGTGGACACCAAATCAAATGCCAAGACCAGGTTTTTTGTTTTTAAATAATTTCCTTACATGGAGTTTTGTACGTATAATACTTGGTTGGTGATGTATATCCTCTTGCAGGCAAGGATCCATGACTTGCCAGGGCTACCGGCCGGAGTGAAGTTTGATCCGACTGATCAAGAGCTGCTTGAGCATTTGGAGGGGAAGGTGAAGTCTGATACCCGCAAGGTCCACCCTCTAATTGACGAGTTCATCCCTACAATCGATGGAGAGAATGGGATTTGCTATACACACCCAGAAAAGTTACCAGGTGAACATTCCTTCAGGAACACAACATTTTTTAGCAAGCTCGTTCATGATGATCAGATCCAACTTGATTGACATGCTTGAGTGCTTGCATGCAACATGAGAGATAAGGTCAATTACCATTAGGTCCTCTATTGTTTAAGAGCCTATCCAGTCAGGCTAGAGGAGGAAAATCATGATATAAATCTAACTACACAACAATACTCCATCACTGAAAATTCTTGATGAATCACAGTAGAGTAGTTAACCTGTTCATCTCTTTTGAGGCACCCACCAAAACTAAACGTTAGTACTGTATAGCTTTATTTGCCATGAGATCCTAGAAGAAACCCACCACCTAACCCTTGTATATTTGTTAGCATTTGGTATTAGACATGAAGAAACCTCCAACCAATTAACCCTAGAAATACAAGCTATATATAATTCCTAGAAGGATATTAGCTTTCCAATAATGGAACGTTATAGCTTGATTAATTAGGTGCAACCAATTACATTTTCCTCACGCATGCATGTTAATTATATTGATGATATTGGTCTATTGTCACCATGAAGGGGTGAGCAAAGATGGGCTAATTCGCCACTTCTTCCATCGGCCATCGAAGGCATACACGACTGGAACAAGGAAGAGAAGAAAGGTACACACGGACACAGAAGGTGGTGAGACGAGATGGCACAAAACAGGCAAGACTAGACCGGTTCTTGCTGGTGGAAGAGTGAAAGGGTACAAGAAGATACTAGTGCTTTATACCAACTATGGGAAGCAAAGGAAGCCAGAGAAAACAAATTGGGTGATGCATCAATACCATCTTGGAAACAATGAAGAAGAGAAAGATGGAGAGCTTGTGGTTTCTAAAGTTTTCTACCAAACACAACCTAGACAATGCGGTTCTCTCATCAAGGATTCTGTTCCTGCTCCTTCAAAATTAAAGGTACAAAGTAGTGAGCATGAGAGCTCTAACCTTAAGAATAGTACCACTCTTGTTGAGTACTATCACCCTTCTTCTTTTATATCCTTTGACCAAAGTGGACAGAATAGATCAACAAACCCTAACCCTCCTCAACAGCTACTCTCCCATTTTGCAGTTCATGATGGATCTTCTTTTATCCCCTGAAAAATAAAGCAATGGGATCGAGTCTATGGCTGCATGATATGGTGGTCTATGTAGCAAAATATATAGAGCTTCCAAGCTCCAATCTTTGAGCATTGGTGAAATAAATTAATAAATATATATATATATATGAACTTAGGAGAGGCCAAAAGGCAGCACTGAGAAGAATAAATATCTTTGGCAAAGTACTAGGAGCCAGATTCTTGAGGGTTAGAGAATTGAAGAATATTTTGGCAATATTAATTCCTTTCTTCTTCTTTTTCACTTTCTTTATTAATTCATGCTTTGTACAGTGTGACAAAGATGTAAATTTCACATGGGTTCTAACTCTTTTTCTACGAGAGAATGTTAACTTTGGACCTGTACAAGGATGATGATTCTTAAACTATAAATATTCTGACAGGATTTGTTTCATACTTTGTTCTGTAAAACCTCTATAATGTTTACTCCTCATCTAAGAATGTAGCGATCTTTCTCTCCCATGTTGCCTCGTGAAGTATTTGTTTATTATGCCTTCACAAATTTTGAGCAAACTGTAAAATCTGGAGCTAGTTTGATCACGTTAACACATTGAACACAGCTAGCTCAATTTTAATGCAGAACTCATTGGTCCCTTTCGTTTTTTGATATTTCCAAACAGTGAGGTATTCATGGATCCTTTTGATATAACATGGGATTCGCGATCACATGGTCCTTTGATTGACAAGAATTAATCCATCTTTTTTAGGGGAAAATCTTCATGTTTGATGGCCATAGAAATCACGTTACACAAACTATCCGAGGTGACTTGAATCCAAAGCCTCCCCAGATTTCGAAGTCCTTACCAGTTACCACTAGTGTGTGAGCATTTTGATGTACAAAAAAAAAATCATGTTACTGTTTTCCATTTCCATGGCCATAGCATCCTTAAGCAAGCTAGTTTCGTGCATCAATGCCTGGCCTAGTCTTATGCATAACATGTCACCAACGTTTTTTAGCAAGGAGAGTTATGGAAAAACTTGACCTAGTCGATCTCTGTAGCAATCAAGTGACCTAAGTTGATAAAATTGATGAACTTGCCTGGCTCCCGAAGGGATCGAAGTTCCAATTTCATTGCACTTGGGAGCTTTAGGTAAGAAAAGCCCACAACAGTACATGTGATTGGCTAATTACAGTATTAACTGACATGTTAATAATAATTTTTTTTATTTTTTAAAAATTATTTTTAAAATTAATATTTCAAAATGATTTGAAAATACCAAAAATATATTAATTTAAAAAAAAATCAATTTTTTTTTAAAAACACTTTCCATACACTGTCAAACACCCTCGAATCACTAGTCCAACTTCAAGTGAAATTAATAAGTCCACTTCCTCTATACGGATAAGAACCATTATTTTAGTCAAAACCCAAAAAAATGTTACTTCTTCAGGACAAGTCTTTTGTATAGAGCATAGACATCTTTCTTCTTGGAGCTCTTCAGCTCAAGCAAATCTCCACCAAAACCAAGTTCAGTGAGCTCCTGCTGCATCTTCAGAACGGTTAACCTAACATAGGACCTTGAACCAGCCTTTCGATCTTCACTGTCTTCATTAGCCTTGACATCAGAATTCTCAACTTCTGTTGTCGTGCATTTTTGCAGGGCCATTTTTTGTTTTTTTGATTCCCTTGTTATTTCTTCATCAAAATCCATATCCTGGACAGAATCCTGACCCGCACTCAGAACTTTCAGCCTTGACCGTTTCCCCCAAGCAATGGTTTCCATCTCAGAACCCAATGCAGTTTCATTTGAATGGTCAGGTGAGAACTCCACCTGAGATGAAACTAGTTTTCTCTGCTGCAGTTCCTCTTGTAAAGAAGGCCCATTTGCCATTATATTTTTCCCTAGCATTGAGCTTAATCTTTGTTCGCATTTCATTTTCAATGCCTCTAACTCTTGATCTCTCTCTTTAACCATAGCTTCTAGTAAAGCAACCCTAGATATAGCATCGACTTCTGATATACGCAACATGTCAACTTCACTGGTAAGATTCACCTTTTGTCTCTCCAAGTCTTCAATCTGCTTTTGTGCAGTTTCCATCTGGGCAAGTCTTTCTATTGCAAGCTGAGAAGCATCCCACTTAGAATTTTGAGCAGCCAGTACATCTGATTGTGCTGTTTCAACAAACTTATTTGCCACCTTAACTTCCTCTGCTGTGACTTTACACCTTTCATTAGCTTCCTCAAACCTTTTTGACTCAGTGAGGTACTTCTGCTCCATTTGGGTTCCGTCCTGTACCAGTATCTGAGCTTGCATCTCCAATGCATGAGCAACAGTTTTGACAGACTCATACTTATCAGTCAAGTTCTTGAGTTGAAGCTTCAAAGCTGATAATTCCAACTCATATTTGTCCATCTTTTCTTGAGCACCCTTCATATGCAAATGAAGCATCCAAAATACAAGTGAAAAGATTAAAAAATAAATAAATTGTTTTCTCCAAGCTTCTTGAATTTGAAGGCTACTATATGATAGCGATCAGCAAATGATTGAGGTTATAGAGCAGACCTTCAAGTCCAAATTCAATGTGGTTATTTTCTGCTCAGCCTCCTCAAGCTTTGCTATCTTGACCTTAATTTCCTTGTCCTGCTGTTTTAAAACTCAAGGAAAGTTGTAAAGGTTTGAAAATAATGTATCAGCAAAATAAGCAAAAGCATTGTTGGAAAAGTAATCCCTAAAAAAACTTTCAAATATCCAAAATATCCTCTTGTCTTTTCAGTTGAATTCAGGTTTTACAGTTACAATCCTCTTCTCTCTTTCATCTTCTGTAGTTTTACAGGACATTAGTTGTGTGTATTTAAGAGCAGATGGTCTCTGTTATTCAGTGTAAAAATTACAATATAGTTCGCATGCAATGCAAATTCATAAACAGCTACTAAATATGAAATAAAAGCTGGCAGATACACACAGATAGATAATATGGATATTCTTGTATATATCGTACTAATACAAAAACATATGTATTTGTGAGTGGAGAGAGGGAGAGCATCACCTTTTCTGCCAAGCTATTGCATAACTCAGCACTCAGAGCTTCTTCTCTGCAGTTTACATCCTCAATTGGATATTCCAGCATTACATTTTCCTTCTCTATATTAGCCTTGAATTCATTAACTGCAATAACATACTTCTCTTTCCATTCATCAGCCTTTTTCCATGCTAACTGAGTTTGTCCATGAGAAGCAGCAAGTCTTGCTTCTGCTTCATGAGCCCCTGACATGGTTCCCACCTTAACCTGGTCTTTAACTGCCTTCTTATTCCATGTCTCTTCATATTTTCTCCTCCATTCCAAGGATTCCTGCTTTGCAGAATCCAGCATTTCAAGTGAACTAGAATACCTCTCCTCCAATGAGCTGCATTTCCTCTCCAGATCAGTTATACGGCTCTTGTAACATTCAGAGACCTTACTCAAGTCATTTATAGCATCTTCATAACTCTTTCGATATTCTGTTTTGAATTTCTCACTTGCTTCCAACTTCTTATGAAGCATTTGCATCTTATCTTCCATTGAGCAGCATTTCAAGATAAGGATATTTTTGTCTGATGAAGCTTCATCAATCAGCTTCTTAGCATGATGGAGAATAGGACCCTGCAAACTGAATAACAACTCCAGACATAAGCTGGGACACATGAAAATGTTCTGCAAGAGGTTTCATAGTTTAGAAAAAAGGTTGGCATATGCCAGAGACTTTGGATAACTAGATAGCTTATAAATATGGAAGACAAAACCCTCGAGGCTAAAGATTAGCAGCTAGATTAATTACATCAACACATATAGTGAAGGAATGGGCGCAAATTGCATTTCAAATAGAGAGGAGTTCACCATGTCCCAAACATCTCATGCAAGGGTGATGATATTCGACCATCCTTTTTTATCCCTTCCTTTAGAGGATTATGGAAACCATTATTTGTTTAGCCTGGATAAGACTTCAGGTCACAACACTACATTCAATTCACAGGGGTACTTGGCAAGGTAATCATCCCGTACAGGGAATTTTACTCACAAGAGTAAATGGGCAAGATTATAAGCATTGGTGTAGTACTTGCTGAAAAGTGAAAATCAACATAAACAAACCTCTGTTGTAAGAAGGATGACAACTTTTGCCATTTTGCTGGACCATGAACTGATGCTTCATACTCAGATAGAAGACTATCAAGAACCTAAGCAATATAATCACTCTGGTTATTATTCATATATATAATTCATATAAATCTACTCACTGCCACCTGTAACGTATTTAGATTAAGAATTTGCATAGTCAAAACAAACAACTTCACAAACAGCAAATAAGGGAAACTCATAGATTGATAAAAGAAATGCGTTGCAATGCTTTTGAAGTACAAAGAATCATTATTCCCTTATTATGCAATTGCCAGTAATAGAAGGAATCTTGTACTGCACAAATGAAAACACTGGTTCCAGAAAAGGATTTCTTTCTGCCTATCTTCCTCTGTTTATTTTCTATAATTTGTCAGGAAGGTGAAAAGCACCTGAATCATGTATCTAACCACTGTCTGTCAATTTAAATTGGAAATTTATGTCATGGGCAAAGCACGCAAAATACTTAAAAGTTACACTAACTATGATAACACAAAACACAGAAGAAACCCTTCAAGATATTTCCAATGCCTTGGGGACTTATAGAAATTTAAGAACTTTAGTTAAGTGAACAGAATGCAGGAATGATACGAGAACTTCAAAATAATAAATAAATCAATGCAGAAGACTGTTAATGCACTTACTATGACAACGCTTTCAATTTTTGCATCATCAACTTGACAAGCTGCTTTCAGCTTCCATTCCATGTTTTGTATAGCATTTAAACATTGTATATCTGCCTCTATAAATTCATTTCTTTTATAATCCTGCATCAATAGCACCACAATCAGATTTCATCTGGCTTGTAACCACAAGGATAGGCAGTTCCATAACAATAGCAAACTAAGATTCTTCACTTTTAGTGGAGCAGCTATGCATTTGAAAGTAAGTTATTTTCATCCCATTGAGCCATTTAGAGTACAAACTAGAGAGCAGCATCATAAACTTCCCATCCTCAAAGAAGACCGGAGGCATATAGATCTGACACGAGGGTTATCAACAAGGTATACCTGGCTGACTGCTCTTGTTAAACATAAGGCATAAGGCAATATTATTTCCCCTGGATGGATCCTTCCATAAGTAAAGATGTTTGAGAAAAATTAACTATTTTGGATTCTATTATTAGCTTTTCGATCCTAGTACAGAAATTTTTTTATTAAACATTTTGTTTAGGTTTTTCTTTTTTATGCCTAGTTTGCATGTCCTTTTCTCATTTGAATTTAGTGACATTGAAAACATTCTCTTGGTTCTTGTGCGATTAGGCTTTTAAATGTCTGGAAAACCTTTGTAACTACAATAGGATGGGGACCATTGCTTGGTCCAGTGGTAAAAGTTTTGGATCTGGGTAAGGTCACAAGGACAGGCATGTGAGAGTTCTATGCATTTCTCATTGATTTTTAAGGAAGTTTAATACACACCTCAAATGCCTTTTTACAGAAATTCTGAAGAAGCACTTCATATTTTTGTCTAGCAGAACCAACTCCGACAGCACTAGCATTATACACAGAAATTGACTTCTGAACTGCTTCATCATGCACCTCTCGTAAGGAAACCTAAAGTTAATGAATTAAAAAGAAATCATAACAACAATAAATGAGCGATAATAAAATCAAAACTTTTTTCCTTACTTCATCAGCAGGCTTTGTGCGATCAAAAGCAGACATATAAACTTCTATGGCTGTATTGAATGCCTTTTGGCATTCTGATTCTTCTACATTCTGAAAAGGAAATTAAAATATTAAAAAGCAAGGACTGTAGCTTTTGATTAAAGGAGTGCCAATGTGCACAAAAGGACAAGTGTAGTTACTGAAATAACTTGTAGAAAATGTTGTGCTCAGTTTTGTTTTTAACTATAACCACTACGACATTGTTTTTAGAGTTAATCCAATTTTCCATCAACCTAAAACAATATTAATAACATCTGCACCAAGAAGACCTTTCTTCCAATTTTCAAGCTATTCACTCATCAAGTGTATATTGAGTTGAGCAGGTCCTTCCATTTCGTGGCAAAAAATAGTTAGTAGAATCTTAACCTAGGCATATGTTTTAAAAGTCAAGTTAGCATAGAACTGATAAACCATGTTTAGAAAAATACCATCCTTGATAGTTGCAAATGATACCTTGTTAAGTATTCCACATCTGGTATAAAGTCATCTAGTATACTAGATGGTTTAAACTAGATAGAGAGAACAAGCTGTCCTTGTGTCTTATTGACTAGGCCCCACTTGTTCTTGCCTACAATTTTTAAATTTAAACCCTTCCAAACAATTTTTACTCAAGGCAAAAATCACCACGTCTCCTTCCACCACATGACAGACAAATAAGCTGATTTTTTAATCATCTGGTTCACGCCATTTGGTATACCGGACGATCAACTCTGCATATTTTGAGTTTACCTTCCATTTTGCTCTCAACAGCTAGTTTTATCCTTCCACTATAAAAAGGCAACTCTTACACCTTTAAATGATGACACAGTCCTAACCTTTCTATAATTTGAATCCACTTTGAGCTAATTCTCTTACACCTTTCATTGATTGAATTTTTCACATTTCCTTAAGAATTGGATCATCCTTAACTAAATAAATACTTGGGCTTTTAACTTAAACATTCTCTTGAGCGTTTGTGAGTTTGAGAGCTTGTTTTTCTTGAGTGAAAATTTTGTTAAAATGTAAGTGGCACTTAAAACCATTGGGGATTTGGTTGACAGATTTTGGAAGAGCTAGAGAATGAGAGGTTTAAATCTTTAGCCTTGTAAAAATATTTGGTATTGTAAATGGGGTTGTCACCCTTGAAGGAGGCTAATTGAGTGACAGTAAAAAGCACCAGCTTACTACTTGAGGAGTGGAGGCAGTTAGTGCCAAAATACTATAAATATTCGAATAACCTTTCTTGCTCTACTCTTTTCATAATTACTTGTTACTTCTGTTGTGATTGAATATTTGGTTGAAATAAGCTACTTTGTTTTTTGTTGTGATTAATCCAAAAGATATGAAAACTAGCTTTAGTTTAGAACACCTAATTCATCCCCTCACCCCACAAAATATATAGAAATAGAATCCAAACCAGTCACTAACCTGCCACGAGGAAGATATTGTAGGAACAGCCCCTCTGTTAAGAGAATCCAGAAAGGATTTTGTAATACCAGCAAGAATAGGTCCTGTCATAACAGTGCCTCCAACTTGCTTAGGCTTAGTTCTTTCAAAAACAAATTTTGCCAACATATTGAGCCCCGATAGAAATTCTGGCCTAAACTTGTCCAACTAGACATGAAACATGTTAAGGTATCAGATGATAAAAAAGGATAGACTCATCAAGTTCTTAATCTTCAGACAGGAATATAAAAATAGATCAAAAAGTTACACTAACCAAAACTCGATCAAGATGTTGCAGGTCAGCTTCATTGTTCAAAGGGCTAACAAGAGTAAAGCACTCTCGATTTGGAAAAAGAGCTCGAATAGACTCCCGAATCTGGAATTATTACCCATACAAATCAGCAAATCTGTGGGCATAAAAAACCAATCCAATTGCTCAATTGAAATGAGAAAACATCAAAGATGAACATCCTAGAACCAATTAATTCCACAAAGTATGCTTGGTTTCTTTACCATATTGGATTTAGCTTCAAATGAACAAACAGTTTGGATTTAAAAGGGAAAAGGTAGGGAAAATGAATTGGTTCAGCATAAGGGTACAAATAATTTTGAAAAAAAAAATCCACGAGACCAATTCTGCAGCATAAATCATTAGGATTGTAATTATCATTAGCAACTTTTCAGGATCAATATACTTAAAGAGATTGTTGCAACAGAAAACAAATGGATTTGCTATAATCAGCGTTTGTCAAGGTGAAAACAAAGAGAGGGATTCCAAAAGGTGGTGCACAATTGAGGCATTCCTTAGTCCAGCCAAAAAGAGAGCAGGTCCGTGTCGTAAGTTGTGTCCAGTGCCCAAGTTCCCAGAAAGGTATTAGCACATCATCCATTAATGTTTCTTCGCAACAAACTAATTAATTCTACCTGGCAACTTATTTTTATATTATACGTAATACTTTGTTCCAAGAGTTTGAGCAAGCAGTGACAACAACTCATTACAATTTGCTATTGTATCCAAGTTCCCAGATTGTTGCTTTTTAAAGATTTCTAGTCATCTCAAACTACAGTAAGATCAAGCCATGCAAATACCTTGTTTCTAGCAGCTACATCCTTTCTACTACCCACCACTGGTCTCAAGGCCAGCTCTAGGTAGTTGCAGGGTGTTATTTTTGTATTATCCTCTTTCAAATCCAAGTAGAAGTCCTGAAAGTATGATTTCAAAAGGCTGGTTAAATTAAACGTAATGCAAAAAATAATGTTTTTAGGCTTCCAAGGTAAGGGAAACTTATGGTTGATGAATTCAAAATATATAATTCAGGATCATTCATGGAACTATTCACAAGAAATGCATAAAATTTAAATATGATGTCTAAAAGATCACCCTCAAAAGCCAAACAAAGACAGGGGAGAAGTGCCCAAGATCAGGGACAGTTTCTTTTTCTCCAGAAGCTTTGACATGAATATGCTTGGTCATTTCAGAGACCAGAGAGAGACAATCGAGTGCAGCTTCATCTATAACCCCCATCTGAAAATAATAATAAAATGAGGGACCAAAATAAGCAGGATATCTACAATTGGGAATATATGGCACATAAAACAACCAAAAGGTTAATCACACACTAGCAGAAGTTACTGCAAACCAAGTTAACAAGGCCTTTGATTCAAATATCCTAACCTGGTTGTAAACAAACAAACTTGATAAGAGGATGGCCAGGGAGAATATCTGGGCGCTGTACGTCCCCTGTCAAAAGGAAGCGATTGGAAAATAAATAACATTACTATAACAATCACCAAAAATATTTGGTTGAGAAGTGGGGTGGGATAGTGATACAGATAACAAATTATTAACCAGCTTATTTGCCACTACCAAGACAACCACAACTGGCTGATGATGTACGCAACGCATCACTTCATTTGCATACAATCCACATCAACCAAGTGAGATGAAAATTATGATTGATGCATCTGCCGAAACATAAAATTACAAGCCAAAGAGAAACTTAACTGTTTGATCATAAGCATCAATCCCTTCACAGTCCAGCAGTACAAGACTGTATTCAGTTCCACCCAATGCAGCTCTCTTCAAAGGTTCACTCCAAATCCAAATCCCTTTAGTGCAAGGTTGATGGGTTGACCCAACTTGAAATCCAGTGCTCCTACCAAGAAGCTACAGCAAGTTCCCGCAAGTTACACATTTGAGAATTACGTTCAGTTCACATTCTTCACAGATGATATTCAATATAACAGAAATGCCTTCACCAAAACTCCAAAAAAAATCCAAACTTCTGTTTCATTTATTTCAGGATAATACAAGGAACCATAAAGGAAAACACTGAAATGGCTTTTACACCAAAAAGAAAAAAAAAATCAATTGCAAGCGTCCACCTTTCCTTCCCTCCTAACATAGTAGTACTTCGCCCCCACCACCCAAAAAATGCCTAAAATCATGATCACCTCTTACAAATACATGATCATCACCACCAAACATGCCCAAGACTCTCCTAACCCCAAAAATCTACAAAAAAACAGAACACCAAGTGTTATACTAGCAATACTCAAGAACCCCACAAGTCATACATTATCCCATACACAACATGAAAAAACCCCAAAACAAAAAACATAAAAAGAAAAAAAAACAAACTTTACAAAAACCCAGTAGCCAAAAGTAGTACTTTTGATGATTTTCTTAGTCGTTTTTCCTTTTGGACTAGAACAACAGATGACCATGAAAGTTTCCATTTTGAGTTTAATTTACCTGGTTCAAAAGGAAGCTTTTACCCTGCCTTGCACGCCCACAAACAGAAACAACACCAATGGGTCCTTTAATTTGCATAAGAGCATCAACGGCATCTGGGTGCACTTTAAACTTGCCACTTTCATCATAGTAAATGAACTTTATTGGTCTTCCTGCATTGCTTGGCTCTGCATCGATGGTGTTGTTGTTATCCTTTTCTGGAAAAGAGACCAGGTTTGTAATCTTTTGCATCATTCTCTTGCAGTGTTTTTTGTTCTACAAATGTTGTTGTGGGTTTTATTGCAGTGGGTTTCTTTTAGCAATGGTTGTTTGTTTATTTGGTGGGTTTTAAAGAGAGTGAGAGCTTTAAAATATAGAGAGATGCTGACAGGCCCATCTGCTTCTACTAGTTTTCTTAATTTGCAAGAAAGGTTTTTCTGAAACAAAAAAAAAAATTACATTTTTTATATTTATTGCCTTTTCTAACTTGAGAACATATTTCCAGAACCCCTCAAGATTCTGGGTTATTAGACAATAAATTAATACCTTAATAAACTTAACTTTTTTTTCCTTTGAAACTATATGTATTAACTTTTTACATTCTATTCCGAAGTCGGCTTTTTGATCCAATCTAGTTCAACTTGGTTTTGGTATAAGTTAATATCCTAATTATTCCAATTATAAAATCAATTTAAATTTAATTTTAAATAATTAAAATTTTAGATCAACTCATCATATTAGATCATGTTTGTCAATCATATTTTAAAAGATTGATAAAAACAAATAAAAATTATACACATTATCTATGAGATGTACAACCATCATGATGATTCAAATGTCTCCATAAAAATATATGTTTTGCTGTCACGGGATGTTAAACACGTTGCTCGAAGAGAGCGAGCCATAGTCATGCGCTACCTCATGCAACACACGCAGTCACGCACCAATAGGTATTTATTTTTAATTAATATTTTATGTTTATTAAAAAATCAAAATATTCATGTTCTAGCCTGATTATAACAGGAAAAAAAATATAATGAAAATACAAAAAAAAAAAACTTGGACAAAAATTAAAGAATATTTAGCTTCTAAGATATTTATATTATTTTACTATGTTTTTTAAAGAAAAAAAATCAAAACAACTCCTTAGATATCGGTTCAATATTTATTGTTTTTAAGAATAAGTTATTCATTTTACTATGAAAAAAAGTTCTAAGACTGTAGTATTACCTTTAATAGCCATGCCAACTATTTGAGCAAAATCATTATTTTATTGTTTCAATTCATAGAACCAATGAGGCTAGAGCTACAATAGATTTGTTACATAAATTCACCAACTCCTTTCAGTCACTTTTAATTTTCAAGAAAGGTTTTTCTGATTTTTTTTTTCATTTCTATATTTATTACTTATTACAACTTGAGAATATATTTGTTAGATCCATAATTATAAAACTCAACCCGTGAC